>PVLA01014308.1:0-31234 GCA_004027455.1 Hydrochoerus hydrochaeris | reverse complement strand
TATCCATTCTGAATAGTTTTATCACTGCACTGTTGTGCTTCTGTCTTATGCCACAAATCCATGTCTTCATATGATCTTTTGAAGCCAAGTTTCCTTAACTCCAATAAATTTAATTATCCTGAGGCATTTGGAATCACCAAAGCTATCTATTCTTACACTCCTGGAAAATATTGCACAGGAGGGTAATCCCAACCGCTGAAAAGGCAAGAAAAAACAAATTAAAGCAGCAAAGGATAAAACGAAGTAGTCATTGTTACAGATATTGTGATGGTTTATATCTAGCTTTGCTCAAATAATCTATACCTCATCTGTTATAATTACAGGAATTTATCAATCATATATGTGTCCTTGATGAATATATAATATATATACATATATGCATATACATGTATATTTCAATTGCTAGTATATCACCATTTATGTTCAAGAAAATTTTAGTACCAATTGTGTGCCTAATGTTGTACTACACTTTTAGAAGTTAGTCTGTCTCCCCAATGGGTTTAATTCTGAAAATTCAAACCAGTTCTGACCTATAGTTGCTATTTAAACTATCTATGAGTATGCCCTCTGGAGTTCTAGATTGTAAGGAGGGACAAAATAGTTCCTAAGACAATTCTCAATGGCTCAGGCAGTGCCCTTAGCATCCAGATATATGTGATTCTTAAATCTGTTTTTTTCTCATTTACACATGCACATGTCTATGGGAAGTTAATTCTCTGATATAGTAGAATGACAAAGTAACAAATGAGTTTTCCTTATTGGACAACACTCACACCCAATAGAATGTTTCTTTTATTTTCCCTCCAAAGTCTCAATATAGGTCTTATATTTCTCCTGCAGAGTCAAGATCTTCAGACAGACATGAATGGAACTTAATCCTTGGATACAAACAGTTCGTTGAGGAACTCCAGTAGTCTTCAGGGTAAGCAGATTTCTGGAATGGGGTTGCATTCTTCTTATTAATGGAATGGGAAGATGAATAAGAGAGTTGTAATGCAATCTTACCTCCTAACCTTTAGTAAGGCACAAAGGCTAATTTTATGTCCTGGTGTGTAAATTCTATTTTCACTTTGGATACAACATACACATTTTAATTACTGAAATACAACGATTACAGGGAATGTTTTTTTAAAGTTAGTCTTGGGGGATGTGACATGTAACAACACTTCTGAGAAAAAAGAACTTAGCCTACCATGAATAATAGGAGACTGATGAGGTGTTCATCCATAATTTTCTGTTTCTTGTCTTCTCTTACTTTCAGGGAATTACCTCCATTATATATTATGTTCATGAGGTTTTAATGATGTTTCAATTCAAAATGACCCTATAAGTAATCTGTTTAGTATATATCTTTTGAAAAATAAGGCTATAAAATCAAATAACAAACATATATTAAGAAAGGAGAGACAATTTTGTACAACCTTAAATTTTAAATAGAAATTCTGATTGATGTGCCTCTTACATAAAGTCCAAGATGTGCTATAAATTTTAACATTGATTTTTAAAAATCTGTCTATTTTTCTTCCAGTTTCCTCTTTTAAGGACTACTTTCATATTAGACTATTTTTTCCTTATTTTAATTACTTTTGATCTGAAACTTCTGGCTCACTGTACCCCATATCTTCAAACTGCTGCAACATGTGTGCATCCATTGCACATTCACAGCTTTGTTCTTCTTCACTACATAATGTCACATCAAATATTCTACTACTCATGAATATCTTTGACCTCCTTAATACCTCTTAGTCAATAGACTTTTAAAGATATATTAAATATCTTCTTTATTCCAGAAAACTTTGCCTTAGAAATTACGATTTCAGAAAAATTTGATTCTATGGCTCTCTGAAATTGTGATATGGTTAGAAAATAAAGAACTATGTTCTAAATGGCATGTCCATTGGTTTCATTAAAGCTGATAAACATCTTTATTTTCATTGAACTGGACACCAAAATCCATTAGACTACTCACTGATTTTAGAAAAACTTTCTTTACTAATATATTACTGTAATGATTTATCACCTTTTCACTTCAGCACTAATCAGGTAGTAGTCTTTAATAACATTAAGAAGGAGTGTGTTTTTAAGGTCATTCGTGGATTTTAATTAAAGGAAGCTATTGGTGCAAGGGGATGATTTATATTTTTTTCATTTATGTTTCTTCAAAACTTTTAAAAAGGGTACTTAGAGCTCAAACTATATTGAAGCCGTGCAAATATGTTCATTCGTTCAAATTGATTAACTTTCCATGATGAACCCCATGAAGTTTTCTGACATTTCAGAATTGCCTAGGAATTTTTAACATACATGAGAGCACTTGGAACACAGTAAATGTTTAAAATCTTTGATCATCCTGTTGTTCAGTGAGAGGCCTATTTCAGCCTGGGCAATGGACTACATAATAACAAAAGAAAAACAAACTAGACACAGCCAGATCCAGAAAGACTGGCCAAATTCAATTTGTCTTGTTAACATCTCACACTTAAGGCATGGATTCAAAAAGAGTATATATATATATATATATATATATATATATATATATATATATATCTCACATAATAAATCTAGAACATGTATGACCATCAATCCACAATAAGAACAACTTGATCAGTCTGGGCAAAATTATGCGTAACATTGTTAGTTATGTTCTATTTTTATTTTCTTTCTACTTACAGAAATAGCTCAGTAGTAGCTCTATTATGACTTTCCAACCGTCATTATGTCATTTCTAAATGGGACCAGCCTAACTCCAGCTTCGTTCATCCTAAATGGCATCCCTGGTCTGGAAGAAGTTCATCTGTGGATCTCGCTTCCCCTGTGCACCATGTACAGCATTGCTCTCACGGGGAACTTTGGTCTTATGTACCTCATCCACACAGAAGCATCCTTACACAGACCTATGTACATCTTCCTGGGCCTTCTTTCCTTCACAGACGTGCTCATGTGCACCAGCACTCTTCCCAACACTCTCTGTATACTCTGGTTCAACCTCAAGGTAATCGATTTCAAAGCCTGCCTGGTGCAGATGTTCTTTGTATACACTTTCACAGGGATGGAGTCTGGGGTGCTCATGCTCATGGCCCTGGACCGCTATGTGGCCATCTGCTGTCCCCTGCACTATGCCACCATCCTCACTAATGTGGTCATTGCTAAGGTTGGGCTCCTCACTTTTCTCAGGGGTGTGATGCTTGTCATCCCTTTCACTTTCCTCACCAAGCGCCTGCCATATTGCAGGGGCAATATCATTCCCCACACCTACTGTGACCACATGTCTGTTGCCAAGATATCCTGTGGGAATGTTCAAGTCAATGCCATTTATGGTCTGATGGTGGCCCTCCTGATTGGGGGCTTTGACATCCTGTGCATCACAATCTCCTACACTATGATTCTTCGAGCAGTGGTAAATTTATCATCAGCAGATGCTCGACAGAGAGCCTTCAGCACCTGCACTGCTCACATCTGTGCCATTGTCGTCACCTATGTCCCAGCCTTCTTTACCTTTTTCACACACCGCTTTGGGGGACACACTATTCCTCCTCATATACACATCATTATGGCTAATCTCTATCTACTCATGCCCCCCTCAATGAACCCTATTGTGTATGGGGTGAAAACGAAGCAGATACGAGAGTGTGTCATTAGGTTCCTATTTAAAGGAAAGGATAAACTTTCTTCATTTAAATAGACTCTTCTGAGAAGTTGGAGTTAACCAAGTTGAGATGACCAAACCAATAAAGAATCCTCCAAAGGAAACTGTATACATGGCCACTTGGACTACATTCACCAAGCTCAGATGTTTCTACCTGTTTTGAAAGGTTACAGCCATGTTTATGCAGGTAAAGACTTTCTGTTACAAAATTCAAAGGCTCTTGGCTCATAGAGGACTTCAATGTTCACTGCATTTATTCTTCATAGACAAGTGTATGTGTCCTGGAAGACAATCAGCACTCATTGTGACACAGTGGTTAGGTCTCTAAGAATGGAGTTAAATATTTAAAAATGTTTAAATCACTGGCAACATATAATCTATGTTTTTTAATATCTGTGGTAGTTTATTTATCTCAGCTTTCTCCTGCCAAACTCATTTGGAATTTATTCTTGTGTTCCAGCTTTATCTTTTGCTTACTATTACAAGTTTTCTAGCTGTATCTAAATGTAATTCATGTATATAAACAAATGAGTGCATTTTGATATATTTTCACAGAAACATTGTAAAAGATCTAAATCTCTGCATACTGATAATACCCAAGAATCAGGAATAACTCCATGGTCCATCAACATTCAACTGATTAGTGAACAAACAAACTGTGGTTGATTCAAATATATAGATGATTGAAAGAGACCATGAATGTATGCTGTATATTTTCATTTATCTAAAGTGTAGAATCAGGCCACACTTTAGGACAGTGTTTAGGTTTGAGAATAAGAGACAAAAGAAGGGGTGTTCTGCTAAGGTTCTCCAGTCCCTGACCTAGACAGCTGGCATAGTGTATAGATTTGTACATTTACACATGCAGCTGCCCTTTGGATGTGTGCTTTTTTGTGCATGCATGCTATGCTTCTATAAAATGCTTATTGATAACAACTCTTCTTGAACACATAGTATGACTGTGAAATACCTCTTGCCTCCTATAGTTTTGGTATATAGCTTGGAAAGTATATATATGTTTTTTTCTTTCAGAAGTACATTAGATTTGGTAGACACTATATGTTCATATTTGTACACAAGCAATCAAACCAATATCATATTAAATATTTCAATATTTACAGGAAATCATACAACCAACTACACAGAGAACAATTTAACCCATTTTCCATTTTATTACAATAAGAGCCATGTTAGCACATACCACAAAATTCATCATTCTAAGCACTTAAAAATACACAATTTAGTGGCTTTCAGTATGTTCACAATGCCATGTGCCTATCACTAGTACATAATTCCAGAATATTTTAAAGGAATGCTTAAAAAATCCCTCAACAACCATTACTGAGTCTCTCTTGTGCTTCATCGTCTGGCAATAAATTGTTTGTGTTCTGCTTCTATGGATTTACCTGCTTTGAGTTTTCCCATAAGTGCAGTTCTAGAACAGGTAGCCTTTTATGTGTGGCATTCAATCAGCATAGTGTTTAAAGTGTGTGTGTGTGTGTGTGACAGCATGTACCAGTACTTCTCCTTGTTCATTTGGTTTCTAAGATTTATTATTTACTTTTTTCTTACTACACAAACCTTTGATTTTATTTTTATACACTTTAACTTTATTTTACCTCTTTAGCCAAATCAAGTCTTTTTGAGACAGAGTCTCACTATACTGTTCAGGCTGGCTTTGAACTCACTATGTAGCCCAGGCTGGCTTTGAACTCAGGCTTCTGGAGTGCTGCGATTACAGGCATGTGCCACCGTACAAAGCTAATCAAGTCAACTTTTTAAAAATAAATTTGAGTATATATTGATCAATATCCTGATTTTATCAGATAGTAAAAAAAATTATTGAGTACGCTACAATCTATTTTTCACAGCTATGGTACTATTTTCTATTCTAGTAATGTATGAGTATTCCAGTGTGTGTGTGTGTGTGTGCGTGTGTGTGTGTGTGTGTGTGTGTGTATGGCTAAGAATACTTGTGCTATTTCTTCTTTTTGAAATTAGTCACATTGAAAGATATTCTGATAAATTCTTCTGGTTTTGATTGAAATGTGCCTAAAAATGAAGGCTAGTCATCTTTAGCATAAGTATATTTTTTCTTTGAAGGTCTTCACAGAGAATTTGGATTTTCAAGTCTTTTACTCATAAAAAGATATGATGGTTATTAAAGCAATTAAGAAAACTTCAGACATATTTCTCTCTTTATCCATAATTATAGTAAAATAAAAAGAATAAATCCTCTATTTAAAATTAGGCATGGTGGTGCACGGCTGTAATCGCAGTACTCTGGAGGCTGAGGCAAGAGGATTGTTGTGAGTTTAAGACTGGCCAGGGCTACAAAGTGAGCTCAAAGCCAGCCTGAACTGCCTAATGAGACTCAGTCTCAAAAAAGCAAATAATAATAATAATAATAATAATAATAATAATATTATATCTTGACTGTTATCTGCTGTAAACACATCTACCACATTTTCTGAAAATCCTGAACATAGCAAGTAGGTGGTATTTTGTAGTGTATGTCCTATGTGTCTTTCTCACAGGATCCTTCTGCCAAAAGCATCACTGTGTTACACTTTATGATGAAGAATTTTGCCTGAGAATGACAGATTTCAAATATCAACTCATGTTTTATGTTCTGAGATTTCAGCAGTTCCTATTGATCTCTTATGTCACCTAAAAACCTTCCGCAGTACACTGTTATTTTCTTTTCACCATATACATCATGGGAGAATGTAATGGGAAACATGAAGAAAATGAAACTTTGTGAATGTGATCTCCATGTTAGCTGCCCTTGGTGTCCAGTCTAAGCACCTTCGACAAACCCTGCCTGAGCTCCTTGTTCTTGAGTGCATACACCACAGGACTGAGAGCAGGGTGGATAGCATTATGCAGCATATTGAGAAGAACTGGGATGAGCGGAATTCTCATACCTGCACTGTGAGTGATGGAGATGACAATGATAACTGTAGAAGAAAAAGATTAAAATAAGGTGGGATATACAGGTGTTTTAAGGCCTTGGACTTAGCTTCTACTGAGGTGAGCTTCAGGATAGACTGAAGGATCAAAGCATATGATAAAACAATCACACCAGATCAATTCCATGATTAACCAAGCCAGAATTACCTGGTTGACACTGTTGATTTTCCTGTCATCACAAGATAGGCTAGTAACTCCAAGGTTGAAGCAAAGACAGTGCTCTATCTGGTTCCTAGAGCAGTAATTTCTTTGAGCAGCAAGTACAGGTACTGAGATGGGAGCCAGACAGTTTCTGAATACCATGAATACAGTCGCTTTGATCACAAAAGGTTCAGTAATTATTGATGGATATCTCAGCGGCTGACAAATGGCCACATATCTATCTATAGCCGTGCAGACAAAAATACTTGACTCCATGGCCACAAACCAATGAATGGCATACATCTGAATAAAGCACTCAGAGTGATCGATGACCTTAGCATTGAACCATAAGATGGCCAAAATCTTTGGCATGATGGTGGTAGCCAGACCCATGTCTACCACAGACAGGTTGCTCAGAAATTGGTACATATGTTGGTGCAGGGATGCCTCTTTTCTGATAGTGATCACGATGAGGATGTTGGCAGTAAGAGCCAAGAGGTAGAGTAGAGCCAAGGGCAAGCAGAGCCAGTGCTGCCAGCTGTGAATGCCTGGAAATCCCAAAAGAATGAACTCAGCAACCTGAAATTTGGAGTTGTTGGGAATCCCAAGATCCTGAAACATTCTTCACTAAGAGAGATAAAAATTAGCATTACTCTTCTTCATTATCACTGAACCATAGATAGCACAAAGGAGAGATAGACATACAAGAAATCAAGTAAGAAAACTTCAGATGTCAGTCTTTATCCATGACCACAAAACAACTAAAAGAGTGAGTTTTTCAATTTACAAGTAGATGTTGACTAATATCTGCTGGAACCATGTCTATTACCATCATCTGAATGGTCTCCCTGTGAAAAGTAGGAAACATATTAAAATCTCTATGAGATTGCTAGAAATTGCCTGACATGAGATCATAATATTAAGGGATTACAGAGCACCTTGATCAGTCTCATCTTGGTACTCACACTTGCTTGACTTTTCTTACAAAACAGGAATTCTGGCAGGGGACACATTCTGTTTGTTACACAGTAATTTATCATGAAATTTTCATAATAGCAGCTTTATTATTTTCCTCCATTTCATAACTAAGGAATAGAATTTTAGAAAAATCCAGGTACTTATACATGAGATTCCAAGCAGTAGGTCATAAAGGAAAGACAAGGTGAAAGTGATCTGATATCACAGTTGGAGTGTTAGACTTGGCTTTGCTCAGGAATTGGTTGCTTTAGAGATCTAATATACAGACTCAGCATACTCTCTGATGCATTCAGGCTTCTTGTGTATAAGGTTCGATGATGGCATACATGTAAAATAACTCTTTAGAGTCTTGCTCTTAAGAATATTAAAGTATTTTATATATTAGTTTAATTTAATTTATGAGGCAGTGAGATAGAATATTTTGTACTAAGGACAGATGTGCAGAGAGGCTAATGATCTTTGTAAAATCAATTGACTTTAAGAGTAATATAATTTGAAAATGCCAGTGCTTTTGATTTGTTCTTGTGCAACTTAGTCCTATGTGTACATATTTTATTTAAAGAGAAAAAAAGCAAAACAGAAAAAAGGGTAGAAATAATACAGAATTTCAAAAAAAATAAACAGTAAGAAATCACTAGATAAATTACATATTGTCCTCTTAGAAATAGTTTTCCAAGTTACAGAACTAAAGCATGCAAAGTGGACATTCAATCTGTGAGACTACAAACAGTTCTGCTCAATGATCCAACAAAAACTTAGTTATATGGTTTTCAATCCTACACACTTAAATTTTCATGCAGTTATATCCTTTAGAGCACTTTCTTTTCCTCCTTTTGCTTTTTAAGCCCATTATCTGTTCAGTTATACCATGTTTCAGCTTGCTCAGTACCTTACTATTTTGTTGTTATTTCCTTTTTAATCATCTTGTATGATTCTGTTGTTTTGTTTTTGAGTTTCTCCTCATCCATGCCCCATGGGTCAGCTTTGGTGGAGTTGGGAGATTTTTTGAGGTATTTTGTTACCTTGTTTTCTCATGTTCTATTGTTTTTATTGTTGTTTAGTTTTGCTTTTTTTTAAATTTTGAAGGTAGAGAAATACAACAGAACAAGACAGAAAACAGCCAATTGAGACAGTGCCATAAAATTGGTACAGAACATCACAACAGGTTACTAGGATAACAGTAATAGGTACCATAGTATATCTTGTTATCTTCACAATAGTTGTTCTTTCAATCAGGTATAACAAAATGAAACCAAATACAAAACATAGAACTTATCAAGACAGAATACTGAATAGAGCAATACAATTAATCAGAACAAAGCAAAACAATAATAACAATATATGGCTTCAAAGAGATGGTAGAGGGAAATCCCCCCTATTTGCTGTATTGCATATGGTGAAACTCCCAAGAGTTGTTCAGACCTCTGTCTTCCATTTGATTATGAGGGGGTGGGGTTGGATATTTGATTCTCAGCTCATATGCCAATAGGCTCACAGCTGCTTACCAGGGAGGTGACTGGGTTGCTTGGTTTCCTAGTGCCCTAAGTTCCAACATGGCATGGATCTCAAAAGATGCTGGCTGGTTCTCCCCCAGGGGCAGCTGCTGCTTCCCCAAGCCATGGCTATTCACCAGGGAGGTGAGCTGGTTGCCTCCTATGTGTACATATTTTTAATCTTGGAACAATTCATATACTCATGCTCTAGCTAATGAAATGTGAAAAAAAAACAGTCAAACATAAAACACACAGCCCCACTGTATTTTGATATAACTATTTTGAAAAATGACCTCCTAATTTTAAGTCTGTATTTCACTGATATGAAATTTGCTAATATTTTAGTCCAAAAATCAATAAAATATGCTCACTATGTTTTTACCAAGTGTGTACTCTTTAATATTTCTTCCTTTTAAAATTGAAAACATTGCAAATAAAGCAAATATATGATTTTAAAATATCGTGGGTTAAAATAATAAAATCTATAGGCAAATCGATGTTTATATAGACAAAGTAATGACCTCAATTTTCCTTAAAAAATCAAGATAAACTAATGCAGATGTTTCTTTTAGAGAGACATATGTTTTGTTCAGTTAAAATATGATGTAAACTTCCACATTTAATCATGTTTAATGAATTGCTTACTTTTTAAAGCTTCACTCAAATTTATTTGATTACTAGTTTGCATTTGATAAAGAACTTTTAGACATCACTATTAAGTCTATGGAAGAGGGAGACTCAAAAAGCAGAAGATTTCCTTAGAATGTTATTGTTTGAGTTCTTTTCTTTCTTGTGCACTCTTGACGTTTTCCTTTAGCAATTTAAATTGCATTAAAAAAGAATTGACTGCTATGTATATGGTAGGAATAAGGGACTAGCTTCAGTGAAATTAGAAGGGAGTTAAAGAGGCCTATGAAATTTGACAACTAAACATGAATTTTGGTTCCTTTCCTTCATTTCATGGAAAGCCTCCACTTTGGCTCTTTTTCCTCTTTCATGTAAGAAGTCATAGAATTTGAACAGATATTTTCTTAGCATAACTTCTAGGTATCATATGAGGAGGGTTAGAATTATTTAGGGTGATGGATAAATAAGAGATATCAAGTTGTTCTTAATTATCTTTTCTGTCTACTTGCCTGTTTTACACTGAAGGATGATTGGAGACAGCACAGAAGACAACTTCTGGAAATAACAAAGCAAAATGGGATGAACACATTACTTAGTATTCTTCATATATCTCAACCCATGTAATATTAAAATGATTTAGTCAACAGGTGTGGATACAAATGGTAACTAGGCATTTAATAATATTTTCTAAGAAGAAGGGAGAAATATTTTGGGCACTGAAAGTTGGTTTTTATTCTGCTAGATCAGAGTACTTTCATGTAGTTATTTTTTGTTTTCCATTCACTCAACAGTACAATTGTCTGCTATGTGATCTTGGAATGCTCTATTCTTTGCTGTCCTACTATGCCCTACTCCACCAAATCTACCTTCAGTTCCTGGCAGACCACCTCGCAGGACCTAGGGACTCCAGCCAGTGGCATGCATATGGCTGGACTACACCTGAGCTCCTCCCATGATCCCCACCTTCCTAAAAGACCACCTTGGGGTACCCAGGAACTCCAAAAAGTGGCAAGGGCGGGCCAGGCCAGAAACAGGCCCCTTCTTTATCCCTGCACTCCTGGCCACCCACCTCAGGACCTAGGAACTCCAGCTCATGATGATTGCACCTGTAGTCACACCACTGCCATAGGGGACTCCCACACCTCCTGGATAGCATTGCTGTTGATCTAGGGTTGCCACATCTCCCCCTAGAAAGTTGAACTGGATTAATCATGCAGTATCAAGGGGAGACTCAGTGACCCCTCATCCATGCAAAAGAACTCAGCATGCTTCTATCAGTGAGTTGAGTTTGCCCTAGATGGGAATAGAGTTTGTCACAGTCAGTGGGTAAACAGGAGCAATAGCAAAGCCCCAGAAGAAGGCCATTGGCTAGCTTGGCAACTAGGTAGGTGAGTCCTTCCTCCACACAGAGAATATCAGGTAGGTCAAGGAGGGTGGCAATAAAGCCTCCTTCAATCTGGAGAAAATGAAAAGGGCCAGTGAGACACCCAGAGACACAGTAGGGTTCCAGTCAAGACAAACACTGTAAACAGGGAGATCTGGTGACTCTGAACAACCTGAAGATGTAATAACAGCAGGAACCAAGGGTTGATTTCCATTAATACTCCTAGGCTTGTCAACCTAAGAAGAATATAGGACTCATCAAATAGGCTCTGCAGGGGGAATACAGGGGAATGGCCCACCTCTTCATTGTGGGATCCTGCAATTGGACAAACATCAACCTTACAGTAGGATCCCAAGATACACACTACCAACAGTTGACACTAGTGCGATTGAAGAACCAAATATTAACCAGAAAGGGGAAAATGACAAAACAAAAAAGCAAAATGCAATCTCAAACATCTAGTCCATCTCTAGCAAGTGCAGGAGACACTGAAATAGAGGACTTCAAAGTAACACACCAGAAATCTCTGAAAAGACCAAATGAAATTTTAAAAAAAACTCCATGAAGTAATAGAGGAAATCAAGTTAGGAGTGATCTCTCATGTAAACACAGAAATAACAACCTTAATAAAAGTGTTGCTCAGCACAACTAGAGAAGAAATAACTAAAAAAAGTACCAGAGCACTGGAAACTGATTGAAACCTTGAATGAACAATATAGAAAACAAGCGGAATCCATGAAACAAACTCAAAGGGACACGAAAAAACAAAAAATTCTATTGAAAGCTGGCAAAACCATTTAAATGAAGCTGAGAATAGAATTTCAGACATTGAGGACAGGATTGCAATTAGCAACCATGTAAGGATAGAACTTAAAAAAAAAAACAAAGCAGCATGGAATGACAATCCAATACTTTCAAGATGATGCCAAGAGAAACAATATAAGATTGATAGGCATCAATAAAGATGTAGAAGTCAATGCAAATGACATAGGTAAACTATTCAGAAGTAACAGCAGAAAATTTCCCAAACATGGGGGAAAATCTGCTATGCAGATAAGTGAGGCATACAGAATGCCAGACAATCACAACCAACATATATGTACACCAAGAACATATAATAATTAAGATCCAAGACATGCAGCATAAAAACAGAATACTAAAAGCTGTTAGAGAAAAGCCACAACTTACTTATCAAGGGAAATCCATTAAAATCATGGCAGACTTTTCAGCACAAACTCTCAAGTCAAAATGAGCTTGCAGTGTAGTTTTTCAAGCCCTGAAAGAAAATAACTGTCAATCCAGACTGATGTAACTAGAAAAACTTTCATTCAAATTTAATGGAGAAACAAGATACTTCCATGGCAAAGAACAAATGAAGAAATTCATCTCCACCAAACCAACTACAGAAAGATATTGAAAGACATACTAGGTAGAGATAAAAATGACCACAATCTCCAGAACAACAACAGAAAGAAGCCACCAGGTAGGGCAAGCAATTAAACAAGGGGGAAAAGCAGAAAGCAAACAACTGGAACATAACATGGCAAAGTTGAGCCAGTACACATCAGTTATATCCATAAACGTAAATGGCTTCAATTAACCTATGAAAAGAAACAGGTTAACAGAATGGATCAAGAAACATGATCCCACAATATGCTGTATACAAGAAACATATCTCCCCCAAAAGGAAACTCATAGATTAAAACTCAAAAGGTGGAAAACAGTATTCCATGCAATAGAAATCCAGAAAAAAAGCAGGGATAACTATATTTGCAGGCAGTGTGAACTTAAGAGGAAGAACTTATAAAATACAGGAGCACCCAACTATGTAAGACAGACACTAATGGATATAAAAAACCAAATACACAAGAATACAATTATAACAGGGGACCTTTACATCCCATTGTCACAAAGACATAGATCAACTAGACAAAAAGTCAGCAAAAAAAAATAATAGAACTGATCAAACGTGTGAGCAACTGGACTTAGCAGATGTTTACACAGTGTTCTACACGCTAACATCAGAATACTCATTCTTCTCAGCTGTGAATGGAACATCCTCCAAAATAAACCATATGTTAATCCAGTAAAACAGTCTTAAGTAAATGCAAAGGTATTGAAATTATCCCATGAATAATATCTGAACATAATGCACTGAAATTGGAAATTAATGGCAAAAGAAGTTGCAAAAATTGCAAAAAATACATGGAAAACAAATAACAACCTAATGAACAAAGAGTGGGCTACAGAAAAAATTAAAGTAGAAATGAAGCAATACCTACAATTCAATGAAAATGCGGAAACAACATACTATAATCAGTGGGATGCAATAAAATTGGTAACAAGAGGGAATTATGAAGCAATAAATTGTTATATCAAGAAAAAAGAATGAGCATAAATAAATAATCTAATGCTTCATCTCAAGCTTCTAGAAAAAGAAGAGCAAGCTAAATCCAAAGCTCATAGAAGAGAGGAAATTGTAAAGATTAGAGCAGAAATAAATGCAATTGAACCTAAAAAAACAATACAAATAATTAATGAATCAAAAAGCTGGTTCTTTGAGAATAAACAAAATTGACAAACCTGTAGCTAATGTTATCAACAAAAAGAAAAAAAAACAAGCAAATTCAATCAATAAGGACTGAAAAGGGGGAAATTACTACAAATTCCATGGAAATTCAAAAGATTATGAATACCTACTTTAATACTCTTTACTCACACAGAGTGGAAAACTCAGAGGAAATAGACAGATTTCTAGCAATATAAGAACTGCCAAAGATCAAGCAAGAAGAAATAGCAATTTTGGATAACCCAATGTCAGCTATTGAAATTGAAAGCATAATTAAAAACTTAACAACAGAGAGAGAAGACAAGATGGCTGATTAGTGAGCAACAAAATACAAAGCCTCTCAGGAGAAACAACTCATATGCCAAAATAAAACACCCTGGGGAGACCCAGACAGAGGGAGATGGATCCTCTTGACACAGGAAGAAATTAAAACATAGAAAAGCTCATCAAATACTTCAGGACTACAACTGAAACAGCTGAAAATTATGGGACACAGCATTTTCACAGTGACCCACCAAGTATTCACCAGCTTGAATCTGCACTGGCCAACAGAGCCACCCAAACTCATTCCTGCCGCCACTCACAGGATGCACAGCAGCGCTGAAGTCAGGGGTTGGTGAGACCAACGGAGAGCAGAGCCAGCAAAGGGACCTTCATTAATCCATGGTCAGTGCTAGGAATGAGACCCAACTACATGGGAAGGCCACGAACAAATGGGTGACATGTTGGAATTGGGCAGGAGGAGCCTGAACTGGGAGTGACAGTGACTTCAGTTGGTTGCTCCCTCCCAAGAGCAGATTTGTGGGATTTGCTTGGACTGGGCCACACCCCTGGCTGGGACCCAATGAGCCAACCCAAATCAATTCTCTGCGCCTAGCACACACTGCCTGGGTGAAAGGCCCCTGAAGTTTGGTTGGCCTGGTCGGGAGGGGCAGGCAGGAGAGGGTGGAGTTCCCTCATCAGTGTGCTTTGCAGGAACCATGGCAAACAGGGAAGGGGGCTGGGACCTACACTGTAACCTCTGTGGAGGAAGCTAAGGCAATGACAGAAGAGAGAGGCCCCCAGCCCAGAACCCTGAGAACACTGAACCAGGAGAAGGAAAAACAAGGGAGTCTGAGGGTGGCAAACACACAACATCAGACATGGCTTCAATGGACATTAAGAGATATCTTTGGGACCTGGCAGATGAGCTCAAAACTGAAATATTAAATCAGGTAAAGCAGGATATGAGCAGAGTAATAAAAGAAATGCTCTCAGGAAGCATCTCTCAGGATGATACAGATGGAAGAAGGGAGGAACACAAAAAAAGGAGAGAAATATTCAATAAAGAATATAAAGAAAATATAGAATACATGAAACAGATTCAAAGACATTACCAGGAAATTAAAAACACCATTGAAAGCTGGCAAAACTCCTTAAAAGAAACTAAAGTTAGACTATCAATACTTGAAGACAAGTTTGCAGCATATGATCATGAAAGGAAAGATCTTTTAAAAATAACAAGGAAATAGGCAGTAACAATACAAAGGATAGAAGATGACAAGAGAATCTACAATGTAAGAATAAGAAACATGAACGAAGAAGCAGGAATACATACAGGTGAATTACAAAGGCTATTAATGGAAATAATTAAGGAAAACTTCTCAAGCATGGGAAAAGAAAGTGACATTCAGTTGTGTGAGGCATACAGAACCCCAGCCACCTACAACCAGAACAGATCTACACCCAGACATATAATAATCAAGATACCAGAAATTAAATATAAAAACAGAATATTAAAAGCCATCAGAGAAAAGAAACAGATTACCTATAAAGGTAAGTGCATCAGAATCATGACTGACTTCTCGACACAGACCATCAGATCAAGAAGAGCTTGGAGTGAAGTATTCCAAGCCCTGAAAGACAATAACCTCCAGCCCAGATTGATGTACCCTGCAAAACTGTCACTAGACATTGATGGAGAAACAAGATGCTTCCATGACAAAGAGGAACTGGGGGAGTTTGTGATCACCAATCCAAACATACAGAGAATACTGAAGGACATTCTAGAGAGAGAGGAAAAAAATACCAGGATTTTAGGAACAGTGGCAGAAAGGCCTCAATGAGTGAGGCAGGAAGTAGAATGAAGGAGAAAACTAGACAAACAAAGGCAGGAAAATACCATGGCAGAAATGAGGCAGAGGATCACTAGAAACTCTTACATAGATGGCCTTGATATGCTATATTTTAAATAGTGCACCAGGATTTAAAACCCACATTACCCACACTACTCTGCTTAGATGTATTATATTCTGTTCCAGTCATTCTACCTGTACTAGATTTGAGGGCACAGACAATAATCCCAAAAATAACAGGATATAGTACAGTAATCATCCTTAATTTCCTATTAACTTAATCTAAAGCTCTTTAAAACCTACACTATTTTACCATGATTGATTGTGATTGAATCTGGTTTGTTGGGTCACAGTTTTGTATTGATAGATTTTATTCAAAGCTGTTATGACTGATAGTATCAAGTCTGAGAGTATAGGCAACTGCACTTAAGATAACAAGATTTGCTAGAACATCCACTATGGTTTGATTATTACCTGCCTTTGAAGTTTTATACTGTCTACAATGTTTTATTTTTACTACTATTATTATTTACTGCTATACTCAATTATACTGCTATATTCAATTATGCCTGATGATGTAGACATTCTACTGAAGATAATAAGAAACAACACAGTAATCATTGTAGATCACCTTGTACTATGGTTTTAGACAACTTTTTGGTTTCATATTTTTACAGGAATTTGTCTTGTTTTGTCTTGCTAAGTTTTGTTTTTCCCTCTAATACAGAAAGCATAGTAATACATGCAGAGGTTCATGCATGCGTAGCTATTTACACTCTCACTGTTTGACTATCTAGTCTGTATGCTTTAATTTTGTAACTTGAGCAACTATTTCTAAGAGGATAATATGTAATTTATCAACCAGTGATTTCTTATTGTTTAACTTTTTTTTTTGAATTCTGTATTACCTCTACCCTTTACATGCTTTCTTTCTCTTTAAATTAAAAAAAATGAGTCTTCAAAACCTCAGACATGATATTTATTTAGGTATTATTTACTTTATCTCAGTAAGATTTTAAAGCTTTAAGTTTATACAAATACGTGTAGAGACTCTTGCATGCATAGCTGTTTACAGTCTTATTGTTGAGTTCCATCCGAGAGGCAGAAAAAAAAAAAAAGACTACAGTCTTATTGTTTGAATGTCTACTTTTTATGCTTTAATTTGAAATGAGCAACTATTTCTAAGAGGACAATATGTAATTTATCAACGAGTGATTTCTTACTGTTTATCTTGTTTTAAATTCTGTATTATCTCTACCCTTTACATGCTTTTTTCTCTTTAAATAAAAACAACAACAACAACAAAGGAAAACCCACATTCTGATGGATTCATGGCTGAATTCTACAAGAAATTTAGAGATTAGATGCCAATACTGCTTAATCTCTTCTATGAAATTAAACAGGAAGCAATCCTCCCTAAGTCATTCCTAGAGGGAATATTACTCTGATACCAAAACCAGAGAAAGACCCAACCAAAAAGAGAACTAGAGGCCAATCTCACTAAAGAACACTGATGCAAAGAGTCTCAATTAAATACTGGCAAATAAAATGCACCATATCATCAAGAAGATTAAACTCCATGACCAAGTGGGACTCATTCCAGGAAAGTAGGGATGGTTCAACATAGGCAAATCAATAAATGTAATATACCACATCAACAGAGCCAAAAACAAAAGCCACATGGTCATCTCAATAGACATAGAAAAACTTTTGATAAAGTTCAACACATGTTCATGATAAAAACCCTTCAGAAACTCAGAATACATGGTGACTACCTCAATCTCATAAAGGCCATGTATGACAAAACAACAGCCAACATTATACTAAATAAACAAACATTGAAAGCTTTCACTTTATAATCAGGAATGAGACAAGGATGTCCACTATCAACACTCCTATTCAATATAGTTCTGGAAATACTAGCCAGGGCAATCAGACAAGAGAGAGAAATAAAAAGAATAAAGATAGAAAAGAAAGAAGTTAAATTATCACTATTTTCAGATGACATGATACTCTATATAGAAGACCCAAAAAAACTACATTAAAAGACTACTAGAGATAATAAATTCAGTGGCATAGCTAGATACAAAGTCAACATTGAAAAATCAATAGCATTCCTATACACAAGCCAAAAAACTCACCAAGAGAGAAATTATGGAAGTATTCCCCTTCACAGTAGCATCTTAAAAAAATGCAATACTTAGAAATCAACCTAAGAATGTAAAAGATCTATATGCTGAAAATTATGCTACACTAAAAAAGGAGATTGAAGAGGATATTAGAAAATAAAAGGATATTCCTTGTTCTTGGCTAGGAAGTATGAACATTTGGAAAATGGCCATTTTCCCAAAACTGTTATACAGACTTAATGCAATTCCAATCAAAATAACATTAACATACCTCACAGATCTAGAGAATATACTCCTAAAATTCATTTGGAAACAGAAGAAACCTAGGATAGCAAAGGCAATTCTGGGCACTAAAGGGAAGGCAGGAGACATCTCAATTCCTGACTTGAATCTATACTACAAATCCACAGTGAGAAAATCAGCATGGTACTGGCAAAAAAAAAAAATAGAACTGAGGATCAATGGAACAGACTAGATGGTGTAAAAGCAACTACAACATACTCAGCCATCTGATATTTGGCAAAGGGTTTAAACATGTTTGCTAGAAAAAGGATAGCCTCTTTAACAAATGGTGTTGGAAAAACTGGTTCTCCACATGCCTAAAACTGAAGCTAGACCCATGTTTATCACCATGCACAAAACTAAAGTCTAAATGGATCAAGGATCTAAATATTAAAACAGAAACACTAAATGTACTGGAAGACAAGGTAGGTAGAAGTCTTGGAGACATAGGGGTGGGCAGAGAATTCATGAACAAAATGCAAACTGCATGAGAAACACTTCAAAGAATCAACAATTGGGATCTCATATTATTGAAAAGTTTCTGCACTTCAAAAGCAATCACCAGCAGAATAAAAAGAAAACCCACAGAATGGGAAATAATTTTAACCAGACAATTTTAACTCAGGTTACAAAGAATTTTAACTCAGACAAAGGGCTTATATCCAAAACAAATAAAGAATTGAAAAATATCAAGCCCCACAAATTCAAAAACCCTCTCCAAAAATGGACATCTGAGATGAACACACATTTCTCAGATGATGATATGCAATTGACAAATAAATACATGAAGAAATGTTCACCATCACTGGTCATTCGAGAAATGCAAATTAAAACAGCATTGAGATTTCATCTCACTCCAGAAAGAATAGCTGCCATCAAGAAAACTAGATAACAAATGTTAGCGAGGCTCTGGGGAAAAAGGAACACTTCTCCACTGTTGGTGGGAATGTAGACTGGTGCAACCCCTGTGGAAATCATTATGGAGATTCCTCAAAAAAACTAAGATTAGAAGTTCCATTCAATCCAGCTATTCCCCTCCTGGATATTTTCCCAGAAAAATTGAAAAAGTCATATCACAGTGATATATGTACACCCATGTTCATAGCAGCACAATTTGTAAATCTTGGAAGCAACCAAAATGCCAATCAACAGCAGAGTGGATGAAAAAGATGTGGTATTTTGATGCAATGAAATATTACTCAGCTATAAAAAAGGATGATCTTGAAGCTTTCATAGGTAAATGGAGGCAACTTGAGACTATCCTTATAAGTGAAATAAATAAGAATCATATTTGTAAATATTACACTGTGTCTCTAGTGTAAAAAGTAATAAGAAATGTAGGAGTAATAAACCCAAATGCTATTGTAAAAAAGAGAGGAAAATAAAGTATTCTAAAAGATATAACTGCATGTATGTTTAAGTGTGTAGGATTGATAACCACATTACTGGTTAAAATGGATTGATAACCATTTTTGTTGGATCATGGTACAGAAATGTCTGCAGTCTCACTATTTGAATGTCCACTTTGTATGCTTTAATTTTGTAACTTGAACAACTATTTCTAACAGGACAATATGTAATTTGTCAACTAGTAATTTCTTACTATTTGTTTTTGTTGAAATTCTATATTATTTTTGCCCTTTTTTCTCTTTTGCTTTTTTTCCTCTTTAAGTAAAATTTTTAAAAAACCAATTTACCTTCAGTCTTCACTCTCATCAGAAATGTAGACTTTCTCAGGAATAGGATGGATAGTCACCTTTGAATCACAGTAACATGTTGTTATTAGGAAAGCAGGTTTGCATTAAGGGATGTATTCGATGGAATTCATCTCTTGATATTTTAACATCATGGCATCATCACAGTCTATTTATGAAGCACGACCACAATCTAAAAAGAATGTTTGAATTTTTGAAATTATCGCAGCAAAAGACACATTGCTATTAATCTCCTTCAAAATCCTCCCTTTCACTTTTATCCCATTATTTCTGCAACTTTCTTAAGCATTTCTGGAGAATCTCTTTCCTGAGTATGTGTAGTGCCACAGTCCTGGATGGTTCAGTGTCCTAAATTAATTAAAATATTTACAATTTACATATTTTGACTTTGGGGAAGAGTAAGAAGTCACAAATTGCTAATCTGGCAAATAAGGTAGATGAGGACATATTGTAATCTTTTTGACAGAAATTTCTGCAAATAGTTTGAATGCATTCAGGATATTAAGGCATGCATGAAAATACACTCACAAAGTGAACTTCTTTAACTGTGTCTGAGAGTAGCAGGAATGACAGAATAAGAGTGTTTAAAGTGAGGGAGAATATTTTGAAGAAGTTTAATGGCAATGTGTCTTTTACTATAATAGCATTTAAAAACTTTTATTTTAAACACTCATTGTAAACTGGATGTTGTGGTGCACATCTATAATCTTAGCACTTGGGAGGCTGAGGCAGGAGGATTTCTGTGAGTTCAAGGCCAGCCAGGACTATCTAGTGCATTTAAGGCCAGCCTGAATTACAAGATGAGTCCCTGTCTCAAAACAAACAAGCAAACATACAGTGACTCACTGTATGTTTTGATCACAGCTTGTACAGTCTTGAATAGTCAGCCTTTAATATTTGATATATGAAACCCATGATTATATTTAAAGAATCCAACAAAACTTACGTACATATTAGATACCAATGAATATTTGCAATGAATGCACAAATTAATGAATCAATAATGAATGGCATTTCCTACAAGATTTTAATAATTATTGTTTCTGTTAGTATAGTTTTCAGTGACAATGTAAAATTATCCACCAATAGAAAAAACTCTATAACATAAATCAGGAAATGTAAATTTCTAAATAGCACTGCCAATATAAAATGCAGCAAAAACAAGAAAACTCAAGAAAGCAGAAGAAACAAGGTCCCAAGAAAAGATTTTGATCTATTTAAACTGTACTACTAACTACCATACTAAACAATTATGTCTCTCTCTCTCTCTCTCTCTCTCTCTCTCTCTCTCTCTCTCTCTCTCTCTCTCTATATATATATATTTAATGTAATAAAAATACATTTTAAAAAACCAGAACCAAATATGATAAAAGACTTTGTAAGGCTCCAATTATAGAAACATTTAAGAGACTATGAGATTTGGAAAGAAATCTGGATATGGGTCAAATTAGAAACCAAGGACAGTAAAATTTCAAAATTTGGATCAAGTTCACAATTTGGATCACTAGATAAAAAGTTTGGACTGTGGAAATTACCTGATGTCACTAAATTGTTTCTATTCAATGTTTGAAGAAATTTTCTACAGGTAAAATGATATGAAAGATGGAAATAGTCCTCCCATAGAGCAGTCAGCAATGTAAAATTGAAAAATGTGCAAAATATTTAATCACACTTTTTGATTATATTTTTAGTGTCCATTTTTAGTAACATTGCAGTGGATTATGTTACTAACTCCAAGATGAACAAAATCCCAGGATTTATATCATGCAGAAGAAAAGCGAGTTAATTGTATATTCAAGTGTTCATCAAATTACATTCTGTCAGGGTTGAGAGTTTTTAATTTGTGTTTGTATTTATTACTTTTTTCAAGTTTTTTGATAATTTCTCATTAAAGAAACAAATCAAAGAACTTTCTTAGTTATAATCAGAGTTAATTTTAAATAGATATAGGAGATATCACTCACTACTGTAAAAAGATGCTACACTTTGAAATATATTCAAAAGTTAAAATTTTTACTGATTCATAACATACATTGACTTATGTATTTGAACATTCTTATCAAGCCAAAATATTTTTGGATAAATGAAAACCATTGTGTTTAAAATAGAACTAAATTCTTTCATATTCCAAAACATGCTTTATTTCCTTTCCCCAAAACAATGAACATCTTAAAAGCTAACACTATAGATAAATCTTAACTTTCTATGTAATATATTTACTATGAACAATTCAAAAGAACTATGAAATGGTATGACAAATATCATACAATTTTGTCCTACTTTTCAAATTGTCACAAATTTGTGAAAAAATAGATTCCTTACCTGTTCCTTCCTCTCAGGATGTTTGGACAGTCAGCTCTTAACTGTGACCTGTTCATACCAGACAAAAAAGTAGAAAAATTAGGTTACTCATGACTCACTGATTGGAAATATGTCTCTGAGATAACACATGATACTTTCTGAAGAGTTTATTTCCTAAGAATATGACTATTTACACTACCCTAGGTAATCAGCTTCAAGATGGCTACATGAAACTGAGTTCTGAGAATTGGAAAATATACATTTTCAGGCAATAACCATCATTATACAACATGAAATATTCAAAATTAAGCAGTTGAAATAAAATCTGTATTTCTAACAATGTTAAAGCAAATTAGTATATAGTTCTAGCCTCTATGCACTTTAGCAAAGCCTCTAGCTAATATCCCTACAACTAATTACCACAGTAAAATCTGGCAGTAGTTCATCTACCTGTTTTATGTACTTCTGTACCCATATTCATTGTTAAAATAATAAACCAAATTCAGTCAGGCCCAGGTCCTCAAGACATACATAAAAATTCCCCAGCAGAATCCAGCAATATATACATACACAGGCAAGACCTTTGATGCCTAAATCCCTTATTTTCCACAGGACAGAAACAAGCCTTTGAAGGAAAACCCCAAGCGTTTATTTCATAGCTTTGGGGACAGAAATGGTAGTATGAGCCTAAATATAGTAGTTATTGGAGGAAATAAAAAGTGAGAGATATCTATCCTTACTACCTTTCATATTTGATCAATGAGTGGTTTTCATATGCTTGGGTCCATACTCATGTGTGTGCATAACAATGTACAGGTGGTGGTACTCAGTAATGAAGACATAGTAATTTAAATGAGTAATCATGATTTATTATTTCAGAGCTGTTCTTTTCTGCTTAAGATCATGCAGGAAACAAGTAGAACTCATTAAAATACACAACACTTTACACTCACACTTTCATGTTCCTCTAGTTTTATGACTTCATGTGCTTCATTGAATAAAGATATTCAGTGTTTTGTACTTCTTCAAGATGGACTATTAATTATGAAAAATGTATTAGATAACATAGGTGCTGGTTTTCAAGAAATTTATTTTCAAATGATATTGATAATAAGCAGTATGACATCATAGAAATTCTCCAAATTTTAAGTAAATATGCAAATCTTAAGTTAGGGATGAAAAAGATGCCATATTTTTAAATCATAGTGATGATTTTGATAACAGCAATAATAAAACAATGAGTAACTCAAATTCTGCATATGTTTAAATATAGAAATAGTACTTGTTTTTTAAGTATAAAAATACAGTTGGAAAAAATAATTTTTAAATTCTGTAATGTAACTTCCAATATATTTTTACAACTTTTCTCACATTAATAAAAATTCCTATTTAACATTTTGATAATAATTTTGATAGCACTATTCTAAAACATTAATTCCATTATTTTCTATTGTTATTATATATTAATCATTTTTATAATTGAGTTATTACAATAATTATTGCAATAAACACTGTACTGAGCATATTGCAATAAATATATTACAATAATTAAATGAAATTATATCAAATGTTACTATGCTATGTATTTGTTTTATTTTTCCATAAAGCAAATACATACCAAGAGAAAAATCTGAGTGTATCTACCCATTTCACTAAGATTAAAATCACACCCCACAAATTCATTATTTTGACCTTTTAAAAATGTACACTTAGGTCACATTCAATTAAATTTCAACACTGTATACATAAAGCTGTTAAAATATTACTAATATACAATTAAAAGACCCAATCCAAAGGTGGGCACTGGATATGAATACACATTTCTCAGATAAAGAAATACAAATGGCAGGTAAATATATGAAAAAACTTCAACATCACTGATCATTCTAGAAACACAAATTAAAACAACACTGATAATTCATCTCACTCCAGAAAGAATCATTATCATCAAGAAATCAACCAATAACAAATGCTAGAGGAGCTGTGGGGAAAAAAGGAGCCCTTCTTTCTCCACAATTAGTAGTATAGACTATTACAGTCATTGTGGAAATCAATGTGAATGTGCTTCAAAAACCTAAGGTTTAAGATCCTATTTGACCCAGCTATTCCCCTTCTGTGTATTTTCCCAGAAAAATTAAAACATCATACCACAGTGACATGTGTGCACCCATGTTTATAGCAGCAAAATTTGTAATACCTAAATCATAGAAACAACTCAAATGTCTGTCAAACAAGAAAAAGAATTAAAAAAATGTGGTGGGCCTCCACTGCATGCTCTGGGAGAATCCTAGTACGTGGAAAGAGACTTTGAGCCTGCTCCCAGGCAGTAAGACCACCTGCTGCGGCCCAGACCATCCCGGGTGGTACACAGGGACAGGGGCCTAACCGGGCAATGCCCAGCAACCACCAAACAGCCAGTGGGACCCAGATTCCAGCTTAGAGCCCTCACCACACACTCTGGCAGAATTCCAGCACACAGAAAGGAACTTTGAGCCTACTCCCAGGCAATAAGACCATGCGATATGTCCAAGAACACCCAGGGCTGCACACAGGGATGGGGCCCAACTGGGCCACGCCCAATGACCGCCAAGCAATCAGTGGGATCCAGATTCCAGCCTCAGGCTCTGACCACACACTCTGGCAGAATCCCAGCACATGGAAAAAACTTGGAATTTAGCTCCCAGGTGGCTAACCTTGGACTACAGTGGATTAACTGTGCCAGTGTGGTGAGTATGCCCCTAAAATAGAAGTGTAGAGTGGGTAAATAGGGCCAGTAGTAAAGCCCCCTTCAACTAACTGTAAGACCTTTGTGAGTCTGAAAAGAGTGTGGGTGACCACCTCCTACACACAGAAAACATCAGGCAGAGTGAAAATGAAAAACAAAAAGGCAAAATGCAGTCTCAAACATCCAGTCCACCAGAAGCAAGTGCAGGAGTTATTGAAATAGAGGACCTCAAAAGTAAAACACTGGGAGCCTCTGAAAAGATAGTGAGCAAAATAAATAAAAGAAATAACTCCATGAGGCTATAGAGGAAATCAAATTAGAAGTACTCTCCCATGTAAAGACAGAAATAACAACCTTACTAAAGTAGTTGCTGAGCACAGCTAAAGAAGAAATTGAGAAAAAAGTACAGGAGCATGGGAAACTGATTGAAACCTTAAATGAACAATATAGAAAACATGTAGAATTCATGAAACAAAGTGAAAGGGACATGCAAGAAAGAAGAAATTCCATTCAAAGCTTGTTTAAATGAAGCTGAGGATAGGATTTCAGACCTTGAGGACAGGATCACAATTAGTGATCATGAAAGGATAGAAGTTTTAAAAATAACAAAGCAGCATGAAGTGACAATCCAACAGCATCAAGATGATGCCAAGAGCAACAATATAAGATTAATAGGCATCAGGGAAGAGGCAGGAGTCAAAGTAAATGATGCAGCCAAAATATTCCCAGAAGTAATAGAAGAAAATTTCCCAAACATGGGAAAAAAACTGATATAAAGATAAGTGAGGCATATAGAATGTCAAACAGTCACAATCAACATAAATGCATACCCAGACACAAAATAATTAAGATCTCAGACATGCAGCATAAAAACAGAATATTAAAAGCTGTTATAGAAAAGATACAAATTTCCTACCAAGGAAAGCCCATTAGATTCACAGCAGACTTTTCAGCACAAACCCTCAAGGCAAGAAGAGCTTGGAGTGAGGTATTTCAAGTCTTGAAAGAAAACAACTTTCAACCCAGACTGTTGTATGCAGCAAAACTTTCATTTAAATTTAATGGAGAAACAAGATACTTCCATGACAAAGAACAAATGAAGAAATTCACGTCCACCAGACCAACACTAGAAAGAGTACTGAAAGACATACTACATAGAGATAAAAATGACCACAATCCCCAAAACAACAATAGAAAGAAACAACCAGGTAGGATAAGCAATTAAATAAGGGGAAATGCAGAAAGCAAACAACTGGAACATAACATGGCAAAGTCAAGCCAGTACATATCAGTGATATCCATAAATGTAAATGGCCTCACTTCACATACAAAAAGAAATAGACTGACAGAATGGATCAAGAAACGTGATCCCACAATATACTGTATACAAGAAACACATCTGACCCAAAAGGAAACTCACAGGTTAAAAGGTAAAGGATGGAAAACAGCATTCCATGCAACAGGAACCCAGAAAAAAGCAGGGATAACTATTCTAATTGTGGACAATGTGAACTTCAAACCTAAAATGATTAAAAGAGATAAAGAAGGTCACTACATACTCTTTAGTGGAAAACTTCAAGAGGAAGAACTAACAATTATAAATATACATGCACCAAATACAGGAGCACCCAACTATGTAAGACAGACACTAATGCACATGAAAAACCAAATACACAAGAACACAATTATAACAGGGGATCTTAAAGCCCATTGTCACAAAGAGATGGATCAACTAGACACAAATCAGCCAAGAAATAACAGAACTGAAGCATACCTGTGAGCAATTGGATTTAGCAGATGTTTAAAGAGTGTTCCACCCAACCACATCAGACTACATATTGTTCTCAGCAGTGCATGGGACATTGTCCAAAATAGGCCATATATTATGCCATAAGACATTCTTAATGCAAAGGTATTGAAATCGTCCCATGCATAATATCTGACCATAGCGCACTGAAATTGGAAATTACTGGCAAAAGAAAATGCAAAACCTGCACAAATACATGGAAATTAAATAACAACCTTTTGAACAACCAGTGGACTACTGATGAAATTAAAGAAGAAATAAAACAATACCTACAATTCAATGAAAATATAGAAACAACATACTGTAATCTGTGGGATGCAATGAAAGTGGTCTTAAGAGGGAAACATATAGCAATAAATTGTGATATCAAGAAAACAGAATCAGCACAAATAAACAACCTAATGCTCCACCTCAAGCTTTTGGAAAAAGAAGAGCAAGCAAAACCCAAAGCTCATAGAAGAGAGGAAATTGTAAAGATCAGAGCAGAAATCAATGCAATTGATACAAAAACAAAACAAAACAAAAAAACAACAAAGCGAGATTGAATCAAAAACCTGGTTTTTTGAGAGAATAAACAAAATTGACAGCCCCCTAGCTAACCTTATCAAGAGAAAGAAAGAAAAAACCCCAAATTCACACAACAAGAACTGAAAAGGGGGAAATTACTACAGATCACATGGAAATTCAAAAGATCATGAATACCTACTTTGAAAATCTCTACTCACATAGAATAGAAAACACAGAGGAAATGGATATATTCCTAGAAACATAGGAATTACCAAAGCTCAACCAAGAAGATATAGCAATTTTGAACAACCCAATATCAGCTATTGAAATTGAAAATGTAATTAAAAACTTACAAATAAAGAAAAGCCCAGGTCCTGAGGGATTCACAGCTGAATTCTACAAGAAATTTAGAGAAGACTTTATGCCAATACTGCTTAAACTCTTTAATGAAATTGAGAAGAAAGCAATCCTCCCTTAATCATTCCTGGATGCAAGTATTACTCTGATACCAAAACCAGAGAAAGATCCAAGCAAAAAGGAGAACTATAGGCCAATCTCACTAATGAACATTGATGAAAAGATTCTCAATAAAATATTGGCAAAGAGAATGTAGCAAATCATCAAGAAGATTATACATCATGACCAAGTGGGGTTCATTCCAGGAATGCAGGGAAGGTTTAACATATGCAAATCAATAAATATAATACACCATATCAACAGAGCCAAAAACAAAAGCCACATGGTCATCTCAATAGATGGAGAAAAAGCTTTTGAGAAAATCCAACACATGTTCAAGATAAAAGCCCTTCAGAAACTCAGAATAGATGGTGTCTACCTCAACCTTAAAAAGGACATCTATGACAAACCAGCAGCCAACATTATACTAAATGGCCAAAGTTGAAAGCTTTCACTTTAAAATCAGGAACAAGACAAGGACGTCCACTATCACCAATCCTTTTCAATATAGTTCTGGAAACACTAGCCAAGGCAATCAGATAAGCAAGAGAAATAAAAGGAATAAAGATAGGAAAGGAAGAAATTAAATTATTACTATTTGCAGATGACAAGATACTCTATATAGAAGATCCAAAAAACTCCATTTAAAGACTACTAGAGGTAATAAATAAGT
Organism: Hydrochoerus hydrochaeris; assembly: GCA_004027455.1. Taxonomy (NCBI): domain Eukaryota; kingdom Metazoa; phylum Chordata; class Mammalia; order Rodentia; family Hydrochaeridae; genus Hydrochoerus; species Hydrochoerus hydrochaeris. The sequence continues at coordinate 2,714 of PVLA01014308.1, read as the reverse complement.
TCATCAGGGTAGCTGAATACAAAGCCAATGCTCAAAAATCAATAGCATTCCTGTACACAAACAAAAAACTCACTGAGAGAGAAATTATGGAAATATCACCCTTTACAATAACATGTAAAAAAATGAAATACTTAGGAATCAATCTAACTAAAATGTAAAAGACCTATATGATGAAAATTATACTATGCTGAAAATGGAGATTGAAGAGGATATTAGAAAATGGAAGAATATTCCTTGCTCTTGGCTAGCAAGAACCAACATTGTGAAAATGGTCATACTCCCCAAACTGTTATTCAGATTTAATGCAAACTCAATCAAAATATCATTGACATTCCTCACAGATCTAGAGCAAATACTCCTAAAATTATTTTGGAAACAGAAGAAACCTAGCATAGCAAAGGCAATTCTGTGCAAAAAGGCAAGGCAGTAGGCATCTCAATTCCTGACTTGAAACAGTACTATAAAGCCACAATAATAAAATCACCATGGTACTGGCAAAGAAATAGACCTGAGGATCAATGGAACAGATTAGAAGATGCAAACCCAACTACAAAGACACTCAGCCACCTGATATTTGACAACGGGGCTAAATATGTCCATTGGAAGAAGGACAGCCTCTTTAATAAATGGTGTTGGAAAAATTGGCTCCCCACATGCCCAAGACTGAAACTAGATCCACGCATATCACCATGCACAAAAGTAAAGTCTAAATCGTTCAAAGACCTAAATATTAAAATAGAAACACTAAATCTACTGGAAAAGAAGGTAGGTAGAAGTCTTGGAGACATAGGGTTAGGCAGAGAATTCATGAACAAAACACAAACTGCATGGGAAACACTTCAAAGAATCAACAACTGGGATCTCATATTACTGAAAAGTTTCTGCATTTCAAAGGAAATCACCACCAGAGTGAAAAGAAACCCCACAGAGTGGGAAAGAGTTTTAGCCAGCAACCTCTCAGACAAAGGGCTTATGTCCAGAACATATAAAGAATTGAAAAAAATCAAGCTCCCCAAATTCAAAGACCCTTTCCAAAAATGGGCATCTGAGATGAACACACAGGTCTCAGATAAAGATATACAAACAGCAAATAAATGCATGAAGAAATGTTCACCATCACTAGTCATTTGAGAAATGCAAATTAAAACAACATTGAGATTTCACCTCACTCTGGAAAGAATAGCTGCCATCAAGAAATCAACTGATAACAAATGTTGGCGAGGCTGCGGGGAAAAAGGAACACTGCTCCACTGTTGGTGGGAATGTAGACTGGTGCAACCACTATGAAAATCCATATGGAGAATTCTCAGAAGACTAGGATTGGGAGTTCCATTCAATCCAACTATTCCCTTCCTGGGCATTTTTCCCAGGAGAACTGAAAAGTTCATATCACAGTGATATATATGCCCCCATGTTAATAGTCACACAATTTGTGATAGCTAAATCCTGGAAACAACCAAGATGCCCATCAACTGCAGAGTGGGTGAGAAAGATGTGGTAATTTTATACAATGCAATATTACTCAGCTATAAAAAAGGATGACCTTGAGGCCTTTATAGGCAAATGGAAACAACTTGAGACTATCCTCATTAGTGAAACAAATAAGAATCATATTTGTAAATATCACATTGTGTCTGTAGTGTAACAATTGATAAGAACTATAAGAGTAATAAAACACAAAATGTGTAATTGCTATTATAAAAAGAGAGGGAAAGAAAGGTCTCTAAGATATATAACTGCATGTATGTTTGAGTGTGTAATATAGATGAGCATATTGCTGAATCTTTGTTGGATCTTTGAGCAGAACTGTTTGTAGTCTCACTGTTTGAATCTCTACTATGTATCCATTAATTGTGTAACTTGAACAACTACATCCAAGATGACAATATGTAATTTATCAATTAATGATTTCTTAGTGTTTTTTTTTTCTTTTTTCTTTTAGAAATCTGTATTGTTGCTACCCTTTTTATTTTGCTTTTTTTCTCTTTAAATAAAATTTTTTAAAAATGCATAATTGCTATTGTAGAAAGAGAGGAAATAGGAAGTGCTACAAAAGATATAATTGCATGAATATTTAAGTGTATAGTATTGATAACCATACTTCTAAGTTTTTGCTGGATTGTTGAACAGATCTGTTTGCAGTCTCACTGCTTGAATGTCTACTTTGTATGCTCTAATTTTGTAACTTGAACAACTATTTCTAAATGGACAATATGAAATTTATCAAGCAGTTAACTCTTGCTGTTTATCTTTTTTTGAAATTCTGCAATATTTCTACTTTTTTCTGTTTTTTTTTCTTTTTAAATAAAAATTTTTTTAAAAAAAAGAGGAGGTATTTTTGTGCCCTGGAGTACTACTCAGTCATAAAGAAAGATAAACTTGAGGCTCTCATAGATAAATGAATGCAAATCAAGATCATACTCATAAGTGAAATAAATCAGATTCACATGGGTAAACATCATATTGTCTCCCTAGTGTAAAGAACTAAAAGAGAAATAAGATCCAAAATGTACAACAGATACTGTGAAACAGAAAGAAACTGCTCAAAAAGAAAGAAGAACTGGAATGGTAGAAAGGAGAAAAGAAGGAAGGGAAAAGAAAAAATAATATATATATGGGCACAACAAGCTATGATAATTGTGCTATTCATTTCTATTAGTTCATTGAAAAGAATAGCTTGTGCTTATATTGTTTGATCAATTTTCCATACCTAT
>PVLA01014307.1:0-31290 GCA_004027455.1 Hydrochoerus hydrochaeris | reverse complement strand
CCCCTCCTCCGGGATCCCGACGCCCCGCCCCTCCTCCGGGATCCCGAAGCCCGGCCTCTCTTTCCGGATTCTGACACCCCGCCTGTCTTCTGACCACATCCTTCTGGTACTCATGGTGTCCACCTGGACTGCTTTGCTCCACTTGAGCTTTGTGACCAAGAAGAGATGACTCTTCCTGGTAGTGATATGTAATCTGACAGACATGGCCCCTGCCACTCACAGACATGAAAAATGATGCCCTTGCATCTAGCCAATGTCCCAAAACCCTGCTTGCTAGCAAGCCACAGGAGCAGGGATGTGAATCTGTGTACTCCAAAACCAGCTATGGGACCCGGGCTCACGTTTAACTGCTGAAATTTGTATTTTCTAAAATTGCATTTCAGATAGAATGTATCAGAAATTCCACACTGGAAATAAGGCTTGGGCTGCAGCATAGGCTGGAAATGCGTTTGGTGCTCTGGGGTATGTTCAGAAATACTGACTGCACTTAAAACTTAGAGCAAAAGAAAAAGACAACCCCAAAGCCATAATATTGACTTTTAAAGGAAAATATCATAAGAGGAATGTTATTTAATTTAAGCTAGGATTCAGTGTAACATTATAGGCCAATGTGGATACAAAGCCCAAGAAAGATCCCTGAAGTATCCACTGAGCCAGCCAGGGAATCCCGAGAGGGCACCACACCGTGAGCTCATACATCCCCTTTCTGCCTGCTTGGAAGGTCTGGGGGGTCCGCCCACTCTCCCTTTGTTCTTTTGTGTCCCTTCTTTCTTCTTCCTAGACTCTGCCTCTCCAGGTCTCTGATTCTTGCAGCTGTATTTTAGAGGGTGCTGTAGAAGGATCGGTCTGGTGTCACTGATACGGCTGCCATGTTCCATTAGGAAACTGAGGCTTTCACAGTTCAGGAGCATTCAGTGCCTGGTTTCCTGGACACAAAGATGTGAGCCTAGGTGTGGAGAGTTGTGCTGATGAGAAATGGGGCAAGATGCCCATCCATCAAGATTTGTCCTGTGCTCATGCAAGTATGGAAAATACAGTGTCCTGTTTTCCTGCTCCCAGAACTTCAAAGTGTTCTTTATTTATTTTCAATGAAACATTCTCTCCACCCAGTTCTTAGCTCCTCTCCCTATCTATACCACAATCCTGTTGAGACTTGGCCCAAGGAGAACTCCAAGTTGGAAAAGCCAGGCTCTGCTCACCCCTCTTCTGCCAAGAATGTCCTACCCTTAGGCTTGTGCTGCGTCAGGGAAGTCCTGTTTGCCAGCAGGGAAGGGTTACAGCAGCCCTTTGCTATATGACAGATGTCTGAAGCCCAGCAGTGACCAGACTAGCTTCAAAGTGAGACCTTAACTGCTCAGAAAATTACAGCAGAAGCAGTAAATCTCCCCATGATCAAGAGGAGCATTCAGCATAAATAGCAAGTATTTTATCTGATTATGGGATTTCAAAATTATGATTAAAATACTGAGTATGTTTTATATGACTTTTGAATAACATCTGTTAAATATGTCTAAACTAGTAAAAATATGACCAAGGTAATTAGACTTTAGTTGATCAAAATAACTTCCTTCCCAGGTGCATTGAGATGTTTGCTGCCAAAATTAATCAGGTGGTTAAATAAAATTCTGGAAACAGTCTTCAAGTGGTCACAGCAATGATTTCCAATGTGGCTCTCCTGAAACAGTACACAGTACACAGGAATTAGAAGTTAGCCCTGCTTGAGGATTCTGGTTTCCAATTCTGGTTTCCATGTTTACTGACTATATATAAGTTTTTCACCTCAGCCTCAAATCCTCCATTTATAAATGGAAAATGTAACATTAGCTTCGTGAGATTTGTGTTAGCATAAGTAAGAAATGTGAAGAATGTTAATTCTATGTCAAGCAAATAGTAGCTACTCAATAAATTCTATTACTATATTTGAAGGCAAAATACTGCATCTCGCAGCTTTTGTCTACTTTCCCAATCTTCACTTAGCATATATGTGTGTGTATATACATATGTTTTATTCTATATATGGGGCAATCATCATCACACCACACACTGTGTTTTTCAGAAGGTAATCTTACTCTTAGAGAGAAAATAAACAAGAGCACTTACGTACCATGCGATATTTTTCTACTACATACTGCCATAATTTAAAATAAGAGTGCACAAAACATTACAAAGACAACAGATATAGCTCTCAAACATAAAGTCAGCAGTTCTTGAAAGGACTATTTGCCATGGCCAAATAGAATGAAAACAACTCCGAGTAGATCTTCAGTTGCCATTTTAAGTATCAAATTCTTATATGTGAAGCAAGAAATGAAAAATGCACAAATCACTAACTATACAAAGCAACAATAAAGTCTTAGAAAAATGGAGACATTTACTAGCTCATGTCATAAGTTGAAGGCATGTGCTCGTTTGCTGCTGTAAGATGCTACTACTTTCCCTCCATAAACCTTGTTTGTGAGCTTGTCATCCTTTAACTCTAAAAGTCCCTTGTAATCTATAGCAAGATTTCTTCCTTCACTTAGGATATGCAAGTGTGGAAAACACAGTGCCCTGTTTTCCTGCTCCAAATGAGAACTTGGTGATAGCCGGAGCAGCCAGATGTAAACGAAGCGAAGATGTGCAGTTACCACAGAGCCATGGGTCCCAGTCTCTGGAAAGATTTGGCAAGTGTGCTACAAACCATAGTTTCCCGACCCAACTGAACTGAAAGGGTGCCTCAGCTCAGGAATGTTTCAGAAAAACCAGGGGTTCTGGCCAGGGTTTCACACAGTTCCACCTGGGAAATGGTGAAGGACCATTATTAATCACTAATAATTTAGAGCTCATGTAAGGAGTCTCCGAAGATGCCAACGGATGGGCTGAGGGGTTGGCGCTGAGTGGTACTGAGCCAGCTGCTGCTGATGCCATTTTTGTGACAGGCAGACGACAGGACTGGCACGGCAGGGCATCCACAGGGTCCTGTGTGACCACGTGGTCACAGGATGGGAATCACAGTGTGACGTCTGGCTGCAAAGGTAAGTTGTCAACTGTGTCCAAGTCAGGAAATTTAGACAAATTATGAAAGATTCAGACTTTTAAGTTTTATTTGTAAAAAAGATGGTTAAGGGTTTGGAAAATGCACATTTGAGAGATACTTCAAAATTTCTCATCTATAACATTTACAGATTTTATTTCTTGCCACTACATTATTGAGTGAGAGAGAAAAATAGAGACACACATACAGAGAACATAAAGGAGGAGAAAGAGGAAGGAAACTGAGAAAAGGTGAAGATGAAGGAAAACTTCAGCCTGCAGTTATCTTCTGGATCAGAAATTGATCACCTAAGGCAGGTCATTTTTGTAGTCAATGATGAGGCATAAAGAGTGAAAACAACCAAGCAAACAACAAACCCTCCGTCTTCTTTTTACTCCAAGAGTAGCAGGAAAGCTTTGCATTTTCCCCCTTTCCTCTCCTTAGAAATGGTGAGACAATCCAGGAAAAGAAGTGGAGAAAAGACAAAAGATGCAAATGTTTTCCCAGGTTTCCACCTGCTTTCTTACAGTCTCTTAGTGTAACTCCATCCGCATCATAAATTACTACTCAGGACCGAAAACTGACCTGGATGGAACAGTGAGGACATTTGCAAGCTGTTGGCGAAATATTTAAATGCTCATTTGTCTTGTTCCCTTTCTTCTGTCTTATCAAGGCCACTGGTCAGGCAGGGCATGGACAACTCCAGGCAGTGGGGAGTGAGGTCTAGAATCAGGCTCTTGCTGAAGAGGGAACATGAGGTGGTGGAGACACAGCAGCATTGATGTCTTCCTGGTGCGTGACGTATCCAAAACGAGCGTCGTCGTGTGGGTCAGGCCTGGGTCAGTACCCCTGCAACAGGACTGAGTGTCCCCAAGAGGAAGCACAGGGCAGGGCAGCGTAGTGGGTGTTTGAGGTGTGGGGAGCCCTCCCTGGTAGTGACAGGACTCTGTAGGCACAGCCTTGAGCAGAGAGAAAATGTAACAGCTGCCAGTGAGAGCCCACTTCTGTAAGATTCTAGAGCCACAAAGAGAAGCAGAACCAGGCACTTTCATGCAAGTGCCCTGATGTGACTGAGGTTTAGCCACTGATGTGAAAAGTGGAGCTGTTTGAAAAGTCCTGTGAGACGTGAGGGTACAAGCTGGTGCCGCCACCTGCTCTGGGCCAGAGCCAGACCCTGGTGCTACTCACCTTGCGAGAGAACCAAGAAGGAAAGGCTGAGCTCCAGCCACTCTGATGGGTGGACAGAGGCAGGCGTCGAGGTGAACAAGTTTTACCACTAAAACCGTGACGTGGGATGAGACGTGCTCTGAGAAGCAGGGCAGAGGAGCTCCTTCCAGTTCTTAAAAACAAAGGCGGGCATCCTTCTATGCATTTTATAGAATAGATTCCAGCCTAGGAGGGAACGTGGTCAACTACTTGTGATGAAAGAGTAGCTGCTCAGCGCTGGGTCCTAGGAACACACAGCTGCTCAGAGGGAGCCAGTGTGACTGAAACCCAGCCGATGCCCCCTGTCTGTCTCCAGAGATGCCCAGTTGCCTTTTGCCATCTTTACCCTCCAGGTCTTGGAAAAACAATGCCTCAGCTAGAAATCTGGACAGGCGACACAAGGCTCCACTCTTCAGTTGGAGGCCATTCAGAGGAGCCACCGGACTCTGGGCTACGATTTGTGACATTTGGCTCACAGGGCTCCGTGTGAGGTTTGTGCGGTGGACCACCACTGCACAGACTAAATCTCCCTACCGGGTGCTGTTTGTATCAGATCATTCTTCCACAGTCAGGCCCTCTCATTCCCTCTGCTGGAAAGCGACTCTGGGGAATCTCTGAATCCTGAGAACCTGGCCCTTTCCACAGAGGAGAAACCGTCCAACTCTGAGATAGCTTGTACTATTTTCTATTTTAATTATTAAAATAGGATTATAATCACAATTCTTGGAACCATTGTGTGCTCAGAGTTATGTTTAGGCTATAAAGTCAGAAGCACAACTTGCTGGATTGAGGCAATGCCCTTGCTGAAGCTTTTGGAGACATGTTTGTAAAGGGCCCTCGTGAGGTCACCCACCGCTGTGGTCAGCCAGGTAGCGGGGTAACACAGTTGAGTGCTGGGGAAAGCTAGGAACACTCGCCAGTTTGCACTGCTGGGCTTCCTGCAGTTGCTATTTGACTGTAAAGGCAGTGCATTAGCAGGTGTTGGACCAGATACACTATCCATTGTATCAACCTCATTAATTTTACCCTGAAATTAAGGGAGCTACATTTCCTGATAGAAATACAGATCTTTTGAAATCTACCAGATGTAATTAAAGGTCTTGGGTCTCACTCCCTCTGGAGTTGGTGTTTTGATCCTTGCAGTGCTGATGATCTCACCGATCTCAGCACTTTGATCCCTTTTGCAACTTCAGAGCGCTTCCTCCTCGTTTTTGTTTTCCAGGAAGCATGAGCTTTCCGGAGGATGTCAGCCCTTAGCTATGCTGCAGGGGTTCACACCTAACAATCCAACTCCAGGCTTTCTCTTGAATCTCTTCAGTCCTCTTCTAGCCCTAATCTGTTGGTAATTTATTCAGTGGAGTAAAGCAGGGGTTTGTCATCTGCTTCACTCATGTTTCTGGAAACTCTGTGAGTCTTCAGTTTTATGAGTTTAGATAATGTCCCACCATTCAGGCCCCTTGAACCCCAGCCCTCTCTCCCGGGAGCCCCTAGATCCAGGTCTTCTTTTCAGGCTGAAGTTTATGAAAACAGCCATGAAATGAGCAATGCTGGGTTGTACAGGGAGAAATGCTTCTGTTTAGTGACTACGGGTGTCACTATTCCAGCAGGTATAAAGTGTGCTAGGTTTGGTCATTTCAGTTGGGACAGAGGGATTAGAACTTTCAAAGCTTCTGCAGAAGTTACCATTACACCTGCAGAACCTACACATTTTAATACAGAGACACAAATCAGAAAGAGATAATAATGCTAGAATAACATGGAGGAAGGTAATACTGAAGGGTGCAGAAAGAAGGGAAAAACCAATTTATATGTTCGAAATGGATATCAGAATAAAATGGAAAAATAAGGCCATGTAGAAAGGAGGTATCTCAATATTTCATATTATTTGCTCTTTTTTCTTTCACCAATCATGTACTAAACATTTTCTATATTGCAGATACTATAATTTGAGACTTGTAGTTATTAAAAATAAAGTAAAATTATTTGTTTGAATAAAATAATTGATTGTATAGCATACACTCAAATTGATACTATTATTGCAACTATTATTTGGGCGGATATGGATATTTTCAGAAAAGAAAATTATTTTGAGTTTGAAGCAGAAGGGTGAGGAATCAGGAACTAGGGTGCTGTCACAGACGATGTATACTTTGGATTATTCTTTAAAAGGGGCCTGTACTTGTCGCCTGATCTACTGCACCAAGTGGAGCCGTCCCTGGCTTCCCTCGTGGGTTTCCTGCCTCCCCTGAGTCACTGGGTGCTGCCCTCTGTGCTTCTTGGGTCAGGCCTCCCCTTATTGGACTTGATCTACTGCAACTTTATTTTTTGAAATGAGCAGGGAGTGCATGAGTCCATTGCATAATAAACAATACAAACTGCTCCTGCCCTGCAACTTAAATAGACACCATTAATGAGGAGAAATTAAGAAGATTCAGGTGGCATTTCAAAAAACCCAAAAACCCAACCCAGTAAGGATTATGCATAGGCAAAACACGTCTTGCACGATGGTCTTTTATAGGCAGTTAGTGACTAACTGTGGGAGACTGAAGGATCCCATACCATATGGTGAGATAGATGTGACTCTTTTTTTAAATTGCATTTGTGTCACACTATTAAACATTATAGATTCAGCTGCAAAACTTGAAGGTTCTGCCAGTTTCATTGTAAACCACATTGGAAATTTTGGGAGACATACAATCTATCATTAGAAGCAGGATATCTAAGTCACAGAAAACTATTTTTAACAAGGTGTAAAAAAATACTTGAAATCCAATTCTCAGAGCAACTCAAATAATAACCAGTATCACATCCTTAGCCCATCCAAGCTGCACCCTTCCAGTGAGCAGAAGGGGCCAAAGGCTGCAGCTCCCCGGAGCCCTGCAAAGGAAGGCAGAGCCAGTGGTGCTGATGGTCCCCAGAGAGGAGCTGAATGGCACAGTGCAGACCTGTCTCCGGAGTATGGCAGCGGTGTTTCAGCAGAACGCAGGTCAACAGGTGTGTGTGGCCGTCATTTTGCTGCTGAAGCAAAACCAAGATTGATTTAATTGGTGCAATGAATCTGGCTCCTGGTAGGAGTCATAACAAACTTACAGAGCAAAGACGGCTGCTAGCATTTGGTTTTTTTACTCTTTCTCAATTAAATTCGGAAAAGGAAAAATCAAACAATATATCTTTAAGAAAAAAATTCCCTCTCTTTTTCTTTAACACACATCCAAAATTAAAAATAGCTCAAGACCATGAAGAACACCATTTCATAAATAGTGCCGGGGAAGAATCCTGCTGTCAAAGAAACACAGGTGGCCCGGACCTCCCACCCTCACTGTGGAGGCCAGAGGCAGGGATCCACCAGAGGGGGTTCCAAGGATTCACCGGGTTAGCAGGCATGTGGAGCTATTATAATAGTGTCTGCAGCATGATAAACAATGCATATGTGGTTTTTAAAAAAATTATTATGATGGGTTTCTTTTTGTTTTATTTTAGTAGCCTGGAGATGCGGGCCAAGTCCTTTAAGCTAATGGTAATTCACAGACCGTCAAGGAACACCTCCCATTAGGTGAGTGTCTAACATGTGCTAAGTGCCATCTATAAACTATTACTTTGGTTTTCACAGCAATTGATTGGTGAGTATTACTGTTATTCCAATGTAATAGTTTGAAGTTTGGGGGCTTAGGAAGATTGAGTGAATCACTCGGGAGATCACAAAGCCGAGAAGTGGCTGCGTCAGCCTCTTATGCAGGCGATTCCCCCGAAACGGCTGCTCTCATGAACCAAACTGAAAGTCAAAGCAAACAGATGAAAGCAGGATTTATTGTGGCCATGATCAAAATATAAATTAAGTATAATCTTAATATATTACACTTATGTATACTATGCCATAGACAGTGCCACGCAGGATACATATATGACAGATACCCAAGCAGGCCAAATGAAAATGAATATACAGAGCTCACTATGTATTTGGGAATAACACAGTGATCAACAATGTCAAAAACTTCTAAGAATCGTCATATACTTTAGGATTTCAGTACCGTCCAAAGCCACCAGGGAATCGAAGTCTTCAGCTGTCTTTTTCTGTGGCGTATGTCTGTGGTGACCTCGCGCGTTGACGCACCCACAGGTGAAGGACCGGGAAGTGTTGATTCCAGGGTAGATTCAGCCCCATGCCACGTGGTATTCTCTGGACCTAGGGGAGAGGACAGTACAGGTGGCTGAAATTTCTTTCCTGAGATTCTTCAGCTGTGAATAGGCTCCAGATGACCCCCAGCCTGGCAATGGAAGAGTCTTTTCTTTCTATTCCTTCAAGTAGGGTGGCAAGAATGGAACCTCCATGATTGCCCTGGAGCTTGCACATGAACCGCTCAGCTGAAATTCCAGGCTCCCCCTCTTTCTTCCTCTCTCCAGCGCTCAGTGTGAGCGTCTCTCAAGAGCATGCAGTGGTTCTCAGACTCCAGATCACTGCCAGAGCTTCTAACATTACTAACTCTCCTGAGAAAGCAGAGCCACATATTTTACCTCTGGTGACAGCCACGGATGGTACATGTACAGAGCTTGCTCAGGCCTGCATGTGCTGTATTATTTGGAGACATGTAAACACTCAAGGTTTCTCATCTCCAAACCTATCTTGGCATTTGGGCCTGCAGTGTCTTTAGAAATCTTATTTCTGGCATGTTTTGTTTTCTACGGACTATGAATAGGCCTCTAGAACATGTGAAAGGTTTGTCAGCATTCACTTTATGGGTGACCTGTCTCAGGTTACCCTTAGCCCTGTGCCCAGGCAACCCCACCCCTGGAGGCCTGGCTTGTGGCTTCCATGCTGCCAGCACCCAAGTGAGCCATGACTTCCCCTCCCACAGGTGCACAGGTGGCTGACCACTGCAGAAGTCCACAGACAAAAGAATCATCTGAGGCAGCAGGGGGAATCAAACCTGTGTGCAAAAGACAGGCCTGATAACAAGGTGGACAGGAACTCTACAATGTAGGATCTCTAAACACGAGTTCCACCACTGGTGTGAAAAGCCCTCAAGCAAAGACCTAGCTCTTTCAGCCCATGGGAGCAGGATTTTAACTTCGAATAAAAGACAGCGGCTTCAGCTGCAAATGAAGTGTTCTGGAAGAATTCGACATAAGAAAGATCAAGCTAAAGGATTCTAATAAAAATAATAAAATATTCTTGAAGAACACAGATACAAGCGTGCAAAGTGTTTCAGGGTTGGTCCAGTCGTCATGTCAGGCACTGGGAAGGTGATACCGCTGATGAAGGTCATGGCTGCTGAGTGACGGTTGTCCCTCTTCCAGGGTTTGGTGGACACTCTGTGGGGCTGGACACTGCGAGCAGCAGAGGTACAATGGGTTATCAATCATGAGAACCCCTTGTGCTTAAAGGACATCCTTTGTGTAAGACACTAAACAACATTTGGCAAATTCCATGAGCAAATCTAGGGGGAGTTATGGGCCATGACTTGTGCATTCATCACCTGCTCTTTGGTTCTTGACTGTGTTGAGAATAAATAAAAATATTCAGACTTGACCAACTTTTGTTTTCATTAGTCCTTATTCTGGACCCCATTCAACTGTAGCTTAGCTCTTTATCTCCATTTTTCCCTCTAATTATCACTAAAACTTAAAAAACAGACTTTAAAAATTTTTTATATAAAATAAGAAGGACCAGAACTAAAATTTGGATAAATTCTTTGAAACCTGGCACCATGTACATAGTAACCATAAAAGGAGCAAATTTGTTACTGGGTTTATAAAACCTGGGCCACTCCCTCCTTCTTACCATGGAATTTAAAGTTCCAGAGGGAGAGAATAATGTCAGGATATTGTCCCCAAGTGCTGTGTGACTCAGGTGTCTTTATGCGTTTTCCTGGATCTCTTCAGCTCACATCTCACACTCAGCATTACTAAACTCACAAGAGCCTGAGATACTCCACTCTTTGCCTGTGGATGGTCAATCTACAGTTGTGCCAAGGATAGGATTTATGTCTAGTAGTATGCCAGTGTTACTTGGAGTCACAGACTTGCCAGCATTTCAAATAAAAAGGAGCTTTTTAAAACTATGCACATGGAATTAAAAGTATAGTTCATAGTTAGCTACACCAGAGCTCAGGGAGGGCAAAATGACCATTAATGAGTTCCACCCAAAACCTGGGGCAAAATCACTGCAATATTCTGGGCATCAGTATTTGAAAAGTTTCCTCATTATTTTTTAATGCTGGAAATTTTAAAACAATTATTATGTGTCTTGACATATAAGCATGTATGTAGAAATAGGTATACATATAAAAACATGTGAATCTGTGCAAGTTCCATAGTTTAAGAAAAAAACAGGTATTTAAAAAAAAATCATGATTCGAATCTTCCCCTGGTATGTGTATTTGGTGTGCTCTCCTTAAAATGCTTGGATGGTTTTCTCATCAATAACCTAGAGCCTAACCCTAACCTTGAATAGAGCTCAGGAGATGTGATTCCGCCTTTGCAGCACTGCTGCATTGTTTTTCTTTCATTGGGATACGTTTCCAAATACAGAATAATGACATTGACACACGCATTTGACATATTTTGGTCACTTCAGACTCCTTACCCTTATTATATCCCTTCCCATCTCCGGAGTCTGCTTCTAGAGGATCTCAATGTCCTCACTGTAAAATGAGGGAATGGCTGTCTTTGAGAAGCATTTTTGGTTCCAAATTAAATAACTGTATTAATACTGATTGAAATCTGGGAAACTGTACAGTCAAGAGACAGATTGTAAGAAAAATGGCAGCTCTCTACTCTTGTGCTCTCCGCAGAACACAAAGGGAAATTGTAATCTCCTCTGCCTAATTAATTCTCTAATTTGATTAAAAATTACATTTGCTTTGATTTGTGAAGGGTACTGACACGGGCCTTGTAAATGGCTCAGAGTGTGTGGTCTCCAAATGCCAGGATGGGAAAAGTGTGTCCTATGCTTATTTAACAGGGTTTTTTTTTGTTTTGTTTTGTTTTTAAAGCAGAGAAGTGTAATGCTTTTGTGGTTGACTCTGAGTCTGGAAAAAATATGTGATCTTCAAAGAGATGGACAGCACAATTATCAAGGGGTACAGAAACAGCTTAATTCTAACCAGATGGTATAGCTGGGGAAAGAAAGTGATTGGGAATGACAGATAAACTGCAGTTGACTAATGGTTTGTTTTCTGCAAAGCTGAGTAGCCCTCACAAGGTACGCGGGCATGCTGAAGAGAGGTCCATTAAGCTACCCCAAAGGAAATGCCCTGGAATAGAATTCTTCTAAGATTATTTATGTGAATGTGTGGAGAGCTGAACTGCTCCTCATCGTAGCTGCAACACATTGGAATGAAGACATATACCTGGCATCCAATACACTTTCCCATCTCATACTCATGTTTGACAACAGATTTTTTTTTAAGATGCATTTAGGGTGCAAATGAATTGAAACATCATCTATCGAGCATGGGAGTAAGAGACAGCACAGAAAAGTCACACTAAGAGAGCCCGGCATCCCACGGTGGTTGGAGGCCAGCTTTGGAGGGTGAGTCACAGCAACATGCCAGTCACATGCGCTATGCACCCACACAGATGCACGTTACTAAAGAAATCCTGGCTTCGAGATGGGAACAGGAAGTCCTGGCAGAAATATCCCAGCTAGGCAAGGTTCCCTTCGAAACGTGCTACACTTCTGTGTATGTGGTGATGAATTCGAGGTGTCTTCATACCAATAGGCTGGTCAGATAATGCCATCATGAGACATAGGAAAACATGAAATTTTATGAAACTAACTAAATTTGGGGCTCTGGTTACATCTGCTCAGCACCAGGCTGTCCTGCCTCTGCATAAAAACATCTGGCAGCTGTTTTGTGTTTCTGTTTGTTTCATAAGGCTTTGTTATTTATTGCCCAAATGAGCCTCATGAATTTCCAGGAGCAGAAAAGTTCTGTCCAGTGAAGACTGAGGAAGATTACTTCAGTTAGTGAGACATGTTCCACGTGTACGAGTTCTCAGTTATTCTCCCTCCAGTAATTTGCCAGGTGGAAAGAGCTGGTAGTTCTCTCCTACGTGTTCCTCCATGGGAAGGTGCTCACCAGGCCACTTTAACTAGACACGTCCAGAAATCAGCAAACCATCCTGCTTCGGGTCCTGACCTGCCCCAGCCCTGTCCAGGTTCCGCAGGCTGTCCCTCCAGCTGTCACGGCTGCATCCCACTCTCTCCTGTCCCTCCAGCTGTCATGGCTGCATCCCACTCTCTCCTGTCCCTCCAGCTGTCAGGGCTGCATCCCACTCTCTCCTGTGCACAAGCAGTGTGCCCTTTGCTGTAAAAGTTACTCCAAAACCCCTGTGGTGTCCTCACCAGGATTTTTGCACCTAAAGAACACATTTGGAATTCCACAGGGATTGAAGCTCCTGCACTGAAATTAGGGTTCATTGCAAATGGTACTCAGGAGGAGGAGGACTTTGAAATTCTTCAAAACTTTTTAAATGCCGACAACTGGCCTGGATCCAAGGAAAATCATGCAGTGAACATGATGTCAAGGACATATTTATAGACTCTGATTGCTGGGGATGTTCTTGGCGTGGCTATTACTTGGCTGCCAAGGCCAGGAGCTGGAAGGGAGAGGAAGCCACTTCCCTGGTTGGTGAGGGAGGTGAGCACGCGTGTGGTCCTGGCACTGTGCTAATCCTTGCACGGAGCACTGCATAGTTCCTCTGACTGCACCTTACAAAGTGGTATTGTTGATTTCTATGAAAAAGGCCAAAAAAAGGTAAATCATCTTTCCAAAATCCAATTCATCTTTCCAAGTGGATTGGACCAGGATTTCCACTAACTTTTAACTGCAGTACAGTTTACAAAATTCTCCCAATAAGCCAGAACTTCGTATTCTGACTCCACACACAATCCCCAAGCTCATTAGGTACTAAAAGAACACATCTACAGATACTTTTCAAGAACATTTCCAGCAGACGCCAAAGATGTACATTAGAGTGATGGTTACCATGTGTTTGTTTTTTTTTTTTTGTACCAGGGATTGAACTCATGACCTCATGCTTGCCAGGCAGGTGCTTATGACGCTGAGCTAACTCCAACCCTATCATGTGTTTTTGCTGAGCTGCATACCAGAGTCTAGTTTAAAAAAGAATTACTGTTATTGATTTTTCTGATGAGCAAATCGAAGAGCAGAATTCATTGATCCAGGTGTGCTCGTTAAACATGAAGTTGGCACTAGGAGAGGGGTGAAGGACCCACAGGCAAATAGCCAGGGTCCTTGCCCCGAGAGCCTCGCACTGCCCTCAGAAGCTCGCAGCAATGCATGCTTGCTATGCAGAGACAGCATACGCATGTTGAGTACAAATGAGGACTTTAAGAGAATGGCTCAGAGTACAATTAATCAGCCGGAGAACACACTAAGATGCCAGGAAATGTGTCACAAAAGAATAAACTGGTTTAAATGCTGAGAAATGATCAGGTGTGATCCCGAAGTGTGTGTGTGTGTGTACTGTGATTGGGAACAGAGGCATGAGGTCTGGGCCTGTTCGGAAGCGGTCATCAGATAGGGACGAGACACACGGGGAGAGGAAGACGGGACAGACAGCAGCTGCTTCCATCTGGACTGGGAGCTCCACTTTCCCAGGCAGAGTAACCACTTACAGCTGTTTGGCTGGCGGATGAACTGCTTTTGAGACTCCAGCACTCTGCGCCCCAGAACCTCCCTACTCTCCTGCCTTCTGTTACCCACTCACCTGCCTCTCTCCCAGCAGTATTTTGAGTGTGCAGTGCTGTAGGAGACACAGTGATCCATCAAATATTTTGAATCTATAGTTATATTGTAGAAAATCCCCAACAAGAACATTTTCATAAGAGTGAAAACAAGGTGAGACAAGTTTAAGATTCCAAAAGACAGAAAATATACACCTGAGTTAGAGCAATGGAAAAGAAAAAATGAAAGAAAAAAATATCTCTGATAGCATGGACAAGATATGAGTATTAATAAACATTAATAATTGCTATAGAAATGGGGACATTTATAATGTTTAAAATTCCAAATTCATATGTATCTATAGATTAACAAAATTAGTAAATAAAAGAAATTTCATTACCATTAGTTGTTGATAAAGGGTTAACTTGGGACTCAGTGCAATTAAACAATCCAATATATTTGAAATTGTGGCATGGGGGCTGAGAGGCAAAACGCTCGCTAAACCACAAGTACCAATTAATTACTTTATTGGACCATTAAACATCTGGTTTGTCTTCGTTATTCAATAAGCTTAAACAGTTCATTAAAAACCAATGAAACATGACAGAAAAGAGTAAAGCCTTCGTTTTCCTGGGCTTTTTGTTTGTTATTTGTTTTACCTATGGATTAGAGAATTTTATTTCCTTTTGAACTTGTAACTCCAAAACCTTAATAGAAAGTCATAGACTTTGCTGAGTGATGGGAAATTCTATGCCCCAGATCAAAATCAGAAGTTGCCAAGCTATAACTCTTCAGTGATTGCAAATAAACCAAGTTACAGAAGTAAAAAGAAAAGAAAAACAGTTTTTATAAATACACTCCTAGCTATGGCCTACCTAACATTTTGGCAACCATTCCTTCTGTGTCACTGGTCAATAACCATGAGTGCACTGAATGAACAATACTCTTGTCCACATTTATAAAAGACAGTAAGCTAACAATGCAAATAAATTAGTGAAGTTCTACCATCCTGACCAGTTACTGCGGTATTTCCATTACCTTTAGTTTCATGTCTGCACACATAGATGTGTTTTTATCTAGATCTATAAGCTCTGAGGGTTTTATGGTACAGCCTGTTTCTTAATTTTTACTTCTTACTTCCTATTACTTCTGAATATATTTCTGTATCAGAGTTTGATAGGTGGACAGCATTGTATTCCTTTATTTTTAGGCCAACCAGTTCTTACCCTAATATGTACTGGTTCTTAATTTTTGCAATTTTAAATCCCCTCCAGTAAAAATTCTTGCCAAATATCACTGTGGTCTTAGATTATTATGTTCTTTGGATGAATGCTGAGAAGTAAAATTGCTTGGTTACTAATAGGCTTTTGTGTACATTGCCAAACTGGAAAGCACCCCCTGGATTGAATTAACTACATGAGTAAAAAAGCGTCATTAATTACTAGTTTTAAATCCCACCCATGAGGATCTGGCTTCTAGCTTGAGATCAAAGAAGCAGGGGCTTAGGTTCTGAGTTTCTCAAAATCTACATATTACAGCAGAGTAAACAGATCATCAGACCAAAGAGTGGATAGTGTTTATGACACAGAGAGGCTGCACATTAGACCCAGGTACTCAGGTTGCAAGTGGAGGGGACAAACCTGCAATAGTCTCTTCCCGAGTCTCAGTCTGTGTGGAAGAAGAGTACGAAGGAGAGCTGAGAAGGAGCAGGCAGATCTAAGCACCCTATTATTCAGCAGAAGCTGGCAGTAGCCCCTATGTCCTCCCTTAGCAAGTCTGACCCAACAACATGAGAGACAACTGGGGACTAGAGGTGGGTCCGAGCCAGGAGACGGCAGGACGCAGGTGAGCAGGGACGCGTCTGCACCTTGTCACACGTCCAGGCAGAGCCCAGAGCCCCCTTAGGGTAAGACCGCAGATCCCACAAGAGGAAGCCCAGCCCTGCAGCTGGGAGACCAGCAGGCGGGGATCTTCCCAAAACCTGAGGAAAAGGGAAGAAATCAGGGACATTTCAGGGATAAATGTGAAGGGGGATGGATGAGCCCCTGTCCAGAGGAAAGGAGGGCAGGATGAATGTCACAACAGGTCAGAATCACAGCTGGGAAGCAGAGGACAGCAGGAAGGCACTGTAATCCATGCTGGGTTTGCGTGAGCCCTAAGTTTGAAAGCCCAAAACGTATGGATGGAAGGCAGGGAATGACCGGAGATAAAGGAGTATTTTTCAAACAAAGCCTGGATTAAACCTAAGAGGAGAGTGAATAAACAAACTAGATAATGCCTTAAAAATAAAAAATAAAAATTCAAAAGAAATTTGCAAACAGTAAAGGAAATCCATCTTATCAACAATAGGAATAACGGAAAAATGTCCTAGCGCTAAAAAAATTATGTTTGAAACTATGTATTATGAGCATACCACATACTGATAATGACAGCTAGGAATGTAGTAAAATTGTTGGGCTTTTATAGAAAAAGGAAAAAATAATCTGCAGCCAGTGAGGGCAGAGTAGGAATCAAGATATTTATAAGGAAAGAAAATCACATCATCAAATGTTTCAACAGCAGCACACAGGGAGATGAGAAACTAGGAGTAATGTACTCACCTACTCAAGGGAGGAAAACGTGAGTCAGAGATTTCATAATCAGCAAGTCTGACTTCCAGTTCTAAAATCCACAAACACAAATAGTGTTATTAATTAACATGTAACTGCTCAGTATTTGTAGCCCTCTGACATTGTCTTATTAAAGAACTAAGGCAAGCAAAATAACTAGAAAGGTGTTCGTAAGAACTGGTAATGCTCAAGGACAGATAGTTACTTGTAAAACTAAGACTCGGGATTCAAAGAGCACAAAGGTTGCTTTCACGTCCGACAAGATATTCTAGATACTCTACAAGTATAGAATGGGGGATATGTGGGCAAAATATATGACAGTAACTTGTGACACTTCCTGGCATACTGCTAGCTGAAGAACAGCGGAGAGAAGCGGGTGGGTGGCCGGAAGTGTGTATCTAGGTATAATGGTCAGGAAAGCTGGAAACTACCGCAGCTGTGCTGCGAGCTAATGGGAAAGGAGAGCAGCCAGAGCGGGGACAGGTAAGGCCTCCCAGAATGCCATCCCTCGCTCCACTGAAATATCCTAGATGCATTTAAATCAGCATGTTTATAAAAACACTAAAACAAAAACGTGAGTAAGGGGGAGACTTATTCAACAAATTCACTATTTTGTTTTTTCCTTTTTGTGCTGGGAATCAAACTCACAACCTCACACTCGCCAGGCAGGTGCTTGTGCTGCTGAGCCAAATCCCTGGCCCCCAAATTTGCTATTTTTGGAAGATGAAAACAAAAGAAAGTATCAAGCACTTCTCTCGCCTTTCTTTTATGGAGTTATCACCAGGCAATCAAATATTGCTAGGTAAAAATATAGTTATGCAAAGTCATTTTCAGTAATAAATGAACAAGCATTGTTAAAGTTGGATATTAACATGTTCGTATCCTTATGACTATAGCTAATGGGTCGGTGGGCCCAGGCACTGAGTGCCAGCATCACACACATCCCAAAAGGCAGACAGCGGATCTTTTATCCTTCCCATAAACTCACTGAATGAGGATATCGCGGTACCCGAGGATGCAACCTGTAAGATCACACTAGTCAAAAAGCCAGGGTTCTTCAATAGACAAATTGTGAATAAAAGAAAGAGTAGCTCCGGATCCTTTGGATTAAAAAGATCTTAAAAGTTGTAAAGATGAAACCACGGGAGATAAAAGTATAGAGCGCAGCAAGGACACGGTTCCTGCAGAAGCCCGGGTGGGAGGGGTGCCAGGAGGTGTCTGAGGGGTGTCTGAGGGGTGTCAGGAGGTGTCTGCGGGGCTGAGGGCGGCAGGCCAGGGCTCCAGGGGGCTGAAGGAAGGAAGGAAGGCTGCCAGGCACTGCTGCCAGGGCGGGCCGCTCAGCCTAAGCGCTCACTAGGGCGGACGCTGTGCAGTTGTCAGGACCAGGTTTCACCTAGAGTCCAAAGAATGTGAAGAAAGGAAGACACGTGAATGATCACTTTCCATCCGCCATGCCACAATAACTGGGGTAAACTTGGTTCCATTGTTCTGTTTTCTCCTCTCTCTCTCTCCTCTCTCTCTCTCTCTCTCTCTCTCTCTCTCTCTCTCATATGCAGATAGTTTATTAGCAGTTTATCAGCCATATTATTACTTTGCATTTCTTTGATTTAAAAAGTGAGCATTTTTCTTGATTATATTAATGTACATTTTTTATTTTGAAAGACTTTCTTCCCATTGCCTCTTTGTCTATATAATCATATTATATGATTAATTTCTAATTGTTTGGAAAGAATATTTAGAATAAAGATTGATGTTATAATTGATTGATTATTGATATTATGATTGACATTGATAGATTATTTGCTCTGAAATTGCTTCATTCTTTTTTGAGGTGCTGGGTGTGAGCCCAGGGTCTCACTCATGCTGAGTAGTTTCTCTACCCCTGAACTAAATCCCTAGCCCATCAGTTTTTTAAAAATTTTTCTGTTCTTAAACAATCATTCAACTTTTATATTAAATGAAATACCATATTCTTGGTTGTAGCTACCCTTTCGCTTCTATGTTAAAAAGTACTTCACTCGTCTCAGCATAATTACAATGGTGGTTTTTATATGATTATTCTTTCAAGTCGTCTTTGTTTTGTTTTCATCATGATTTAAGTTTCACAGCAAAAAAAAAATACATTCTTGCAAAGATACTACCAACTTGAATCATAATATTTTTGGTGAAGTTTACAATTTCTGCAGCTATGTGAAAGATTCCTTTTTATGAGACTGTATATTCTTTTCAAATGTGAAGACCATAGCAAATTGTTAGACACCAAGAGTGTACAGGGCAGTTTTTGTTTTCGTTCTTTACACATTCATGAAGTTTGATGCACACAAAGCACTGGTCATTAGTGAAACGGAGTAACTCGGTGAGAGCGCACCTGGCTCTTGCTCCGCCCCCGTTCCTCCCAGTCGCCCTGTCCACCACCACTGCCGGCTTCTTGAATGTTATGTAAATGAGATCTTTTCAAATGTACTCTTCCATCACGGCGCTGTTGCTTAATCAGTTTTCTGAGGTTCTTCTCTCTGCAGGAAGCAGTATCCTCTGCAGGTGCTGGCCACGAAGCATCCCTACAGCCCCCACCGCAAGTGTCTGCTACTACAAGCAGTGTCTCCATGACAACACTGCACGTGTGCTTTGGCCAATACGTATCACACCATGTTAATAAAACAAGACAGATGCCAGGAGGGGACACTCTGAACCACGAGTCTGAGCACTTTCCTCCACTGTAAGGCTGTAAATATAGCAGTGCTGAAGGATTTCTGATGGTCCATAACCCGCAATTACTGGGTCCTAATCGTGCTGTTTCAAACACTAGGTCCCTATGGCCCTAACTGATATTTCAGTAAGAACTAAAAATGAGGTTGTATATTTTTCTCTAAGTACCTGACATTTTAGTTTTGATAGTCATCCCCCACCACAGGAGGAGAGTATTGGGGGGGTTTTCCTACCCTTTTTTCTTTTCTTTTCTTTTTTCCTTGTCTTCTTCTCTTTCTTTCTTTCTTTCTCTTTCTTTTTCTCTCTTTCTTCTTTCTTTCTTTCTTTCTTTCATCCTTTCTTCTTCTTTCTTTCCATTTTGACACACGGTTTTGCTATGTAGTCCAGACTGGCCTTGAACTTGCAGACATCCTCCTGCCTCAGCCTTCTGAGTGCTGGGATTACAACCATATGCCAGCACCCCTGGCTCTGACAGCTTGTTTTATTAAGTGCCTCTACATGTTTTACCATTTTTCTCCATCTGCTTGAGTATTTTAAAATTAACTTGCTTGTCTTTTTCACCACCTTAGATAATATTTCTTTGTCAGAAATTTGTACTAAAAATGCAATCTTCAAAAAATTGTAAATCTTTTGTTCATTTTCCTAAATATTTTTCATATTCTTTGTAAGTGGCAGTACTTTTTAAATTTAATTTTCTACTTGTGGATTGCTAGTAAATAGAAAGTATACTCTTGTATTGACCTTTTATCCAGTCACACTGTGAATTCACTTAATAAGTCCTGAGTCATAACTGTAGACGTTTTTGAATTTTGTTCATGCTCATGAATGTCATCTGCAAAAAGCATGACAAGCTTATTTCTTCCTTTTGTGTCATTTACCATTTGTTTTCTGCTTTATGACACTAGTGAGGAACTGTGTTACTTTTGATGGAATTTGTGAAAACAGAGGAAAAGCTTTCAATGTTTTAATTAAATTACTGTTTACTATAGCAAAGAATTTCTCTCCTACTCCTAGTTTACTGTTTTTATAATGAGTAGCTTCTGAGGAGATCACATGCTTTCTATTTTGTTTTGTTACTATAGCAAATGTTATGATTATGTTTTTAAAATTTAAGCTAATATTTCCTCTTTGAAAGAAACAATTTAATACAATACGCTTTTTAAAATTATGCTGCATTTGATTTGCAAATAATTTCTTTAGAAAACTTTTTCCCAACTGCATGAGCAATTGACCTATAATTATCTTGTAATATCTCATCAGTATTCACATGAAGGCGCGTCTGTCCTCACGAAATAAGTTGTGAAGTGTTGTGGGATTACAGGTGGCTCCAGTAAGAAGCTGTCTGAACCAACCCCAACCTGTGAATGTGACTACTAGAGAAAGGATCTTTGATGTTGGAATTAAGTTAAGCACTTTGATATGAAAGGATTTTTTATTCTATTTTATTTTATTTCATTTTATTTTTGGTCTAATTCTGGTGATAATCATCTTTAGAAGAGAAAGATGCGGAAATAGGGAAGAAGAGCCATGCAAAGACAGAGAGTATAAAAATGCTCCTATAAATCAAGGGAAATCTGGATCCCGTAGCTGAGAAAAGCAAGGCAGAGGTCTCCTTACAGACTGTAGGGGGAGGACTGCCACCTGCGCCTCGACTTACAGACCGCAGGGGGAGGACTGCCACCTGCGCCTCGACTTACAGACCGCAGGGGGAAGACTGCCACCTGCGCCTAGACTTCCGGCTTCCATGGCTTTGCTATCTGCTTCTCTTTTGAGGGACAGGTGTTTAATTCCATTCCACAATCTCCATTTCTGCAGCTCTGGCATTTCAGAAGGAGTAAATGGAATAATACAGCATGTGACTTTGGTAGGATTTTTTCTACTGTAAATGCTGCGGCTGTAAACATGGGATGGCAGGTATCTTTTTGATGTGCTGGTTACGTTTTCTTTGGCTAAATTGGATAACTATATCATACAGCAGATCTTTCTCATTTGTATTAGTTATATAGAAAAATGCTTTTTATATTTATTTATTTATTTATAATTTTTGTGTTTTTGAGACAGGATCTTGCCATGCATTTCAGACTGGCCTTGGACTCACTTTGTAGCTCAGGCTGGCCTCAAACTCACAGCAATCCCCCTGCCTCCACCTCCTGAGTGTTGGAATCCCAGGCATGCCCCTCCACACCTTGTTAAAACGCTTTTCAAATCGGCGTATTTGAGCATGTACACTACGTACTTTGATATGGTCTACATCCCCTTAACCTTCCTCGCTCTTCTCGCCCCACCCCTGTGACACCCCTCCTCTTCTGGAACAGCCTCCCTTCTGCTTGTATATTATCCCTTTTAGTGAATTCTACGTATAAAAGAAAACATGCCGCAATTGCTTTTCTGAGTCAGGCTAATTTCTCAACTGTTTCACCCATTTTCCCAGGCATGACATAATTTTGTTGTTTTTATGGCTAAATAATACTTCATTTTGTATATATACTATATTTTCTTCATCCATTCATCAATTCACAGGCACCTAGACCCTTTTCATCACTTTTAAAAAGATGCCAAAAAAGACGGCCCTTTAACAAGTGGAGCGGCGCCAACTGGATATCCAAATGTAGAAGACTGAAGCTAGGTCCACCTCTCATCCCGTACAAAAGCACACTCAAGATGGATCAAGACCTAAACATGAGACCTGAAACTTTTAAAGTACTAGAAACAAACAGAAGAAAAACACCTCAAGACATAACACAAGCCATAACATCTGGAATAATTCTCCAATAGCTCAGGAAAAATAGCACAAAAACTACCAAATAGAAATGCATCAGATTAAAAAGCTTCTGAGCAGCAAGGGAAACAACAGAGTGAAGAGAGAATGCACAGAACATGAGAAAAGTCTTTGCCAGCTGCTCTTCCAAAATAAAATGAACATCCGGAATATAAAAGCAACTCGAAAAATGTCCACCAGAAATAGCCCATCAGTAACTGGACAAAGGGACTGAACAAACACTTCCAAGACAAAAAGTATAAATGGCTACAAAATGTAAAAAATGTTCAACATCTTTACCATTGGGAAAAATACAAATAAAAACAACAAGGAGATTCTATCTCACCCTAGGAAGAATCGCTATCAAGAGTACCAAATGCACTAAATATTGAAAAAGATATCAGAGAGAAAAGGAACAGTTTTGTGCCACTGTTGGGAATGTATGTCAGTCCAGCCACGACTGAAGTTGGTGTGGAGCTTCCTTACCAAACTAAAAATAGAACTACAATTCCATCTACCTTTCCCATTCCTTTATATATATTGGAAAGCATTAAAGTCAGGATACTATAGAGATAAATGCATGCCCATCTTTATTGTGGGGCAATAGAATAGGTGAGCTACAGAAAAGTCTAGGTAACAATAACTTGATAAGTGATAAATCTGTTTTTTTACCCCCATATTTTTTGCAATGAGGGTATACTAATTTATATTCTTGCCTGCAAAGTGTAAGAGTCCATTTTCTCTGCATCCTTGTCTGCACTTGTTATTTTTTGTTTTATTATAATAGCAATTCTGACTGGGAGAGAGATAATACCTCATGTGAATCTATTTTAATTTCCCTGATGGCTAATGATGTTGAGCATTTTTTCACATATTTTTTGGATATTTATATATCTTCTTTTGAGAAATGGTTATTCACATCAGTTGCCCATTTTAATTGGAATTTTGTTACTGAAATTTCTGAATTTATAGAGATTTCAGAAATAAATCTGTGCATCTACAATCAACTGATTCTTGACAAATATGAACAAAATCATACCTCAGTGAAAGGCCAGCCCTTCCCAAAGGTGGTGCAGGGGAACGGTTAGCCACATGCACAGTCAGTGGTGGCAAACCTACTCTTTCAAGACAAAAGATGTTAATGTAGAGCTGCATTTTCAAAACTGAAACCTCAGCACTCAGGTTTAATTGCAGTGTTGGCACTGTGCAATGGAGATGTGGGTTTGGGGCTGCATTCTGTACACAGTCTGTAAAAGTTTCACCACTGCAGGCTGCACAAAAGTGAGAAGACAATCTACCAAATATATAATGCTATGAAACTGCAGAAGAAAATGTGGAAAATGGTCCCACACACCTGTATAGTCAGTGATTTTTTGGATAAGCACAGATAACAAAGGCAAAAGTAGGTAAGTAGGATTGTATCAAATTAAGAAGCAGCTACACAGGGCAGAAAATGATCAACAGAATAAAGAGAAAACAGGAAAGGAAGAAATATTTTCAAATATTACTCTAAGCAGAGATTAAGTTCAGAACATTTATGACAATTTTAAGAATTATTCACATAGTCTTAGATTGTGAAAAAATTATTTGTTTTCTAAAAGTTTTATAATTTTACACTTCACATTTAATTTGTGAGATATTTAATCTCTGCATAAATTGTAAGTTTTAAGGTGAGCTTCACTTTTTTTAACCTGTGAGTATCCAATTGTACCAGCATTCTTAGTTTAAAAACTCATCTTTCTTCTGCCACTGAATTCATTTGCCTCTTTGTCAAACATCATGTGGGCATGCTTTTCTGTATTTATTACCGGCTTTATTATTCCCTTCTTATGTATCTGTCAGTAGTAGAACATCTTGTTTATTGTAGTTATATATGTCTTGAAATCAGGCTGAGTTGCCCCACTTTTTCACAATTCATTTCCTGTAATAGTTCTCTTGCCTTTCTAAACAAATTTGAGTATAATAGTCTCTCTAAATGTTAAATATTACTGTTATTTTGGTAGGAATTACATTATTTCCACATATTGATTTAGACTTTACAAATCTTAAGGGGCAGCACTTTTACAATATTAAACATATTCAGTACAGATTTTTGTAGGTTTTTTAAATCAGTTAAGAAAGTTCCCATCTGTTTGTATTTTCTATAATTTTTTTTATCATGAGTAGGTACTGAGTATTATAAAGTATTACTTCCTAATTGATTGATGTGATCATGTGATTTTTCTTCTTTTCACCTGTGAATATGGTTGATTGCATTGCTTAGAGTTTTTATTAAACCACAATTGCATCGCTGAAATCATAAAACTTATTTGTACACCGTGTATCTATTAGCTAGACCTTCGACTCTATGTGTGTTTGTATGTATATCTGTTTGGCCATCTCTACTTAACTGGATAGTAACATCATAAACTTCATAATATTGATTAGTGAGCGTTCATTTTTTTTATTCTTTGGAAGAGAGTTTGTGAAGTTATTTTTAGTTCTTATTAAATGGGCTTCGCAGTTCCCAGTAAAGCCATTTATAAGCGGGGACATTTATTTTCATGAAATAGTTATCATTCTGATCGCTTCATAGCTGTGCTACCAGTCAAGGTCCATAATACACAATGTGTCCTATGTAACATGTAATATATCATCAGGTAGTTTTTGCTTTTTTTTGAAAAATCGGCCCATTCCATCCAAGTCTTAAAACTTACGTAAACACAGCCTTTCAGGACGTTCTCTTCTTTTCCTCCTGATGACCGTAGTTTGGCATATCTTCTGTGTCACTCCAGGTATTTCCAATCTGTGCCTCTGCTATCTCTTGCTGGCCTTGTTGCAGGTTTAGCAACTTTATTAATAGTCTCAAGGTACCATCTTATTGATCACTGAGTTTCGCTGTTATTTATCTGTGTTAATCAATCGTATTTATTTCTGCTCTTGTTTCTTGCCTTCTTTTCCCTCCCGCTGCTGTTGAGAGGGCCTTATTTTTCACACTTTTCATGAAAACTTAAATTATTGATCTTGATCTTTCAGAGTAACATTTCCTCTTTTCCCACATATGCATGTAGTTTTATAAATTTTCCTTTTGGACTTTTCTAGTTGCTTTCTGTGGTTTTTGATATGTCACATTTCCATTTTCATTTATTCAAACTAGTTTTAATTCCCTTGAGGCCTCATATTTTCCCTGTGGATTACTTAGAACTCTGCTGTTTAGTTTCCCATATTGGGCAATTTCCCTGTTATCTTTGTCATTTGTAGTTTGATTCTATAGTGTTTAGAACACACTCTATTGCTTTATTTCTTTTATATTTATTGACATTTATTTTATGGGCCAGCATATGGGACATATAGAACGAATGTGGCCTCTGTAGTCCTTCGATATTCCTCTCTATGAATATTGATTATATCACTTGATTGATGAGTAATGGCTCCCTAATCCACTCTACCAATGTCTGTCTTTAATTGGTGTATTTAGGTCATGTGCATTTAATATCATTGTTGGGATCAACTTGAGATCAAGTCCACCTTTTTGTTTGTTTTATTTTCTATGAACACTATTGGCTTCTCTTTTCCTTCTCTTCCTATGGTTGACTTAAGTATTTCTAAGCAATTAAGTTCCACATTCACTTGCCGAAAGTGTTTCTGAGGCATTTCTTTGTAAACACTTTTATAAAGATATACATATATATCACAGTCTGCTATAGCTGTTATTTCAGCAGTTTAAGTGAAGTATCAAAAACTCATTCATCCTGCCATTTAGAATTTTTAAATGTGTTTTCAATATTTGTCTAGAACTACACAGGAAAGCGCTATAAGTTTGGTTTCAACAAGCATAAATTTAAAAATCAAGAGGAAAAAACAATCTATCGAAATATTGATATTTTTATTTACTGTATGTTCATGCTTCACTAATTTCCCAAAGTGTCTTCTTTCATCATTTCTTTATAGAAACTCCTTTATCATTCATTTGGGTAAGTTTTCTAGCAACCAACAACCTTAGCTGTTTTTCGTCTGAGTATTCTGTGGACATGGCATCTTGGGTCTACAGCTGTTTTATGTTTTTGCTTTTGTTTTTGCTTTTTTGGTTTGGTTTGGGGGGTTGTTTGGGTTTTGTTTTGTTTTGTTTTACTTTTGGCCTTTAAAAATCATGGAGTCAGTGCCTTTTAGCTAGTTTAAATGGATCTCTGATGAGAAATCAGTCAGTTTGGTTTTCGTTTCTATCCTTCCTCTCAGAGCCTTCTTTAACATCTTCTCTGATTCCTGTCCTCCTGCCTCTCAGAGGGAAATGTGACAGAACCAGATAATCCAGGACAGCCACTGGCATCTGCAAAGCCACCTTACCTGTTCACAGGCCTGAGGCTCTGCACCCTTGGGAGGGGCACAGTCTCATCCACCCCATTTCCTCATTTTATGAGACAAGCAGTTTTTAATCCTAAGAGTAAGGTAAGAGCAATACAAATATTAATATTGTCCTGGTTGACTGTAGCCAGAATATAAAACAAACAAACCCTATACTATAAAATAATCAGTAGTTTTTCCCAAGCTAGGAATAAGGTTTTGATTAAATATTCAAAAATCAACCAAGGCAATGGTAGATACAAAACATTAATTGTATCAAAAATTACCATTTCAACAAATTCATAAAATTCAAAATCAGAAGAGCAGATATTTTAAAAGCTACAATCTTAAAATCTGTTATTTCTAACAGTAAACAAACAAACACAAGGAACTAGTGAGAAACATATTAACTTCAGCATAAATGTAAGACTAAGAAAGTACAGGACATTTAAAACAAAGATAATATAAGGTTAGTCATCTTTAACAATGCAAAACTGAAAATGTACTTTTAAATAATGTTGGATTTTTTTATTTTTAAAGAGAATAAAACCAAACAAAATATAACAGAATAAAGCCAATAAAAGAAAAAGAATGAAAGTGATACAGGACTTCAAAACAACATGAGAGATGATCAACAATGGCTATAATGTCTAGCTATCTTCAAAATGACTCCTCATACCATCAGACATAATAAAAATGAACAAAACAAGACAGAGCCAAACCAAACAGAACACTGAAAATGATACAGGACTTTAAAACAAGATAATAGGGAGTTAACGATGGCTACCACCTTCAGGAGAGCCCCGTAGCTTCAATATTGCATATGGTATCCTCTAAATAGATTTTCAGACTACTGGCTTTAGGCCTGCAAAGCCAATTAGTCAACACAGAATTTAAGTTGTTCTTCTTTACTTCAATAGCTCTCACTCCATCACTCCGTCTGTGCTTCTCGGAATCAGCCAATTGCTTACGGGGCGGGCAGTGGAGGGGTCTCAGGGCTTCTTGTCTCCCAGGTCACAGGAAGGGGTTAGTTTCTTGTTGGTTCTCTTCCAGGGCCGCGTGGCCACCACTGGCTCACAGGTAGGGGTTGTCCCTAATACTGGATTTAAAGGAAGCATGATGTAAACTTCTTTCACCATGAGAACTGGACACAATCTATTCTAAATATAGTAAATTGGGAAGCAATTGGTCTAAGTATATTATTTAAATAAATTTAATTAAAATGAGTAGAAATAAATAGAATGTGGAATTATTATTTAGAGCAAAAATATGGAAAAATTAAGAGCACTGATTTTATTTTTATTAATTGTGAGTAAATTGGGATTAAATTAATAAACACAAAATATGCATGTGAGTGTATGTGTTTGTGTGTGTGTGTGTGTGTGTGTGTACCTACTGGTCTGTGTACATATGTGCGTCATAATCTGATCAGGCCTCTGTAAGCAAACTGTTACAAAAATGAACAATTATTTCTTGCATTTCCTGAGGCTGGAGCTTCACTATAGAGGAGCTGCAATTTGATGTCTGGCGAGTAACTTCTCCCTATTTCACAGGAGACCCTCTTCCTCCTGATTCTGCAAATGGAGGAGCAGGCCAGGGAGCTTTGGGAACCTCTACAGTTGGGGTGCAAACCCACTCAGCTGACCTAACCCTTCCAGCACTGCAGCCCCTGAAACATCAGGCTGGGGTCAGGCCTTCAAAACAAACCTTTACTGGGGACACGAACATTCAGTTAACGCAGTTAAATTTAACAGCTATAAGCAGAAAAAGAGAATATTAATACTTTAAACACTGAGAAGAAAACACATACAATAGAACCCTTTCACCACAGGGACGCATTTCAGGACATTCAGAGGCTGTCCGAAACCGTGGGCAGTATCAACACTCATGTCCTATTCCTGTGCGTGCACACAGCTGGCAGAATTTAAGGTATGGATGAGGCACAGTAAGAGACTGAAATAATGACTAAAAATAAAACAGAACAACTGTAATATGTACTGTGATAAAAATTATGAGTTATTTATTTCTCATCTCTCACTCAATAGCTTCAGACCATAATTGATGGGGTGAAACAAAAGCAAAACTGCACTTTAAGGGGCACTATTTTATATTTTAAAAGTTGGAGAAAACGCAAATGATATCACAAAATATAGGTGGAAAATGCATCAGAAAATGAAAACGGTAACAATAGATTGAACATATTTTCATGTATGTAAATAAATACGGTTCTTAAAAGAAAAAGATCCTCAGATTATGCTAAAATATACGAAAAACATCTGAAACAAAAGAGCTTACAAATGTTTAAAAGAAAAGAATGTGAAAAGCAGGGCAGACATCTGCAAAGAAAAGGCTTGTGCCAAGTAAAGAAGCGCGAGGGTAAACACATTAAAATGATGCAATCTTTCATAAACATGCCATATGTATAGATACTTCTACATGTCTCTCTCTTTCTCTCTCTCTCTCTCTATATATATATATATATAAATATAAATAAAACAACATATATATATATGTATGTTGTTTTTAACCTTTATTCTTCACCATCAACCCCTGAGGGGTAAAGTACACAAAACAGGAAACAGTAGAGGTCTGAAATGCCAGCTTTGGTATGTTTATGTGTGTAAGTACACATGCATTTAACAGTCATGCTCCTTAAAATTAGAAAAACATCTCTACAAGTGTATGTAAAAATTATTTTTAAGTTGACCTTAGAACATATTGAAGCAAATAAAATAAATTGCAATTCATAGAAAGAGTTCAAATCAATGTATTTTGAAATAATGCAATGAAAACAAAGAGGAAGCAAATAAATCCAAAATATTTGGAAACTTTACAGAAAAAATAACAAATCTTAACCTGCAAAGTCTTTGTAGATTTATGATATGAAAACAACACAAAACAGATCTTATAGAATAAAGTGTTTTTATTTAGCTGTGGCACCAGCAACACTTAATCGGGATGACTTAAAACCACAGATGCCAGGCCGGGGATTTAGCTAGTGGCATAAGCGCCTGCCTGGCAAGCACGAGGTCGCAAGTTGGATCCCTGGTACAAAAAACAAACAAAAAAACAAAACAGATGCCTTAAGAATTTTGTTTTGGGGCTGGGTCAGCGGTGGCCCTGACCCCGGCTACTCCTGTGCCGGGGTCGTGAGCAAAACAAGGACGCAGCCTTAACTGTCTCAAGGAAGTAGGAGGAGTGAGCATTTATGAGCAGTGCTACAGCCTTTGCCAACTAGAAGAATTGGGGGCAAGAATCATAACTGTCCTTATTCCCAATTTAATCATCTACGTGGAAATCATACAATAATCAATACATGATTTGAGATACTAAAATATTCCAGCAGGGATCGCAGGTCAAACATCAATGAACAAAATCATTGGAAGTGTACCACACATCTCATTCAAAAAAGCATGAAATCTGTTTGAGGGTCTATGAATGTACAATAAAAATGTGCTAGAAATTGATGGAGAAAAATTTAAATAGGAGGGGAAATTGTAAAGTATAAACCAAAACAACTCATACTATAAAAAGGAACAAGTTTAAATAATTCCCAATGATATGTGCAGTATGTTTTTCAAAGACACAGCTCCAGTACAGAAAATAAAAAATAATTCAATCTGTAATGAGTTCATATTTCAAAGGAAACAAGTATGTACCAGAGTAATAATTAACATAAAAGTGAAACAATATATGTAAATCTTTGAGAAGAAAATAGTTTGATATTAGAATCTTTTGCTATTAAATGTTTGATATACATTCATAGCAACTTTGTCCCTAAGAAATTTTGAGTCATTCAGTATTTCCAACCAACATCTGGTAATTATCTTTCTGGTAATTATCACTGTTCTTCTAGCAACAGACCCTGCTCTCCTGGTCCTGTAGGGACAGGGCTCTGCAGATGAGAAAATAAAGTAGGACTCTCCATCTTCCCAGACTTCATATCAAGGTAGCTTTCTATCTCCCCCTTTCATGTTCCTTTTCTTCTCAACAAATTAAGCGTCTTCCTTCTGTGAGGCTTTGTCCCTCTAATTTATTACGGGGCTGAGTTGAGGGGTCAGGGGACTGCTCAGACACCGGAGCACGGATGTCCAATGCAGCAGCCCCAAATTGCCACCAAAATTGACCTCCTGTCCTACAAGGGCATCTGCTGATGAGGCATGACAAGGTAGGTCCCCACCTATTTTCTGTTTGGACACTGAGCACCTACCTGAAAGACTGCACAAGAAAGCCGAACAAAACCGCAGCAGCAGTAATCAGAGCCAAGCTGGAGGTGAGAGCTGAGGTTGGAAAGCTGGAGTGAGTGTGTTCTCTCTGGTTTGTTGAAGTCAACCCAACTTTGGATAAGGGCAGCTTTGAAGCAGTGTCCCTGGCACCACCACACCGCGTTAACCACTGGAGCAGTTCTTGCTCCCTCTGGTGTCAATTCCTGCAATTAGGGTAGGAGCTCCAGTGCGTGATTTGTGAGGTGTTCAGGAAAATCTGAGCCTTCCTGAGTTATGGGTCGGACAGCAAGCATTAGCTAAACACGCGAGGAAAAGAAACCAGAACGATCCTATAAACCTTTCAGTCTCGGAGAGCTTTTCCCTCCTTAAATAATTGACAAGAACTTTCACTCTAGACAGGATTTTTCAGCCTTTTGCAGATCTAATAAAGATGAATGAAGAGTGTAGAGGCGCCCTAAAGCAGAGAGTCGGGTAGATAAGAAAACAGGAAAACATTTCAACAGCTCATATAACATGTTTTTCTGTAGGAAAGTCAGAAACGGTCATAAAAACTAAGGGCTATAAAAGGGCAAATGTACTAACTTCTGATGTCATTTCTACGAGTGAGCAACGAGAAATGAGGGCTTTGCGTTTACAGAGGGCGAGCACTTGCCGGCCATGGTTTATTACCAGGATGCGTGGCTGCTAGGGCTCAGCCCGTTCTTACCGTTCACCTTTGGGCCGTGGGCCTCTCATCCCCGGGCCGCGGGCCTCTCATCCC
>PVLA01014306.1:0-31280 GCA_004027455.1 Hydrochoerus hydrochaeris | reverse complement strand
GGGGGCGGCAGGAAGGAACAGGTATGCTGGGGGTTGGGCACAGCACTGGGGCAGCCAGAGCTGGAGAATAAGGGGGTGGCATGGAACCTGTAGGGACACATGTGTGTGCGGGTGTGTTTGTGTGCAGGTGTGTGTGCACAAACCTGCCTCTTCAGGTCTCTGGAATCCCTTAGGGTGCAGAACTAACCAGTCAGATGTGGCAAAGGAAGGAGAACCAACCC
The DNA here is from genome assembly GCA_004027455.1 of Hydrochoerus hydrochaeris. Lineage (NCBI taxonomy): Eukaryota > Metazoa > Chordata > Mammalia > Rodentia > Hydrochaeridae > Hydrochoerus > Hydrochoerus hydrochaeris. The sequence goes on along the minus strand of PVLA01014306.1, from coordinate 31,059 downwards.
AGCCTGAGCCTGGGACAGCAGTGGGGCCAGGCAGACCTTGTCTTCTCCACTCCCTACCATGGGCCCAACCGTCTTGACCCCAAAATGCCAGGTAAAATACAGGCTGCAAATTACATTTGAATTCCAGATTACAATTTTTTTTTTGAGACAGGGCCTTGCTATGCAGTTCAGGCTGGCCTTGAGCTCACTTTGTAGCCCAGGCTGGTCTTGAACTTGCAACGATCCTCCTGCCTCAGCCTCCCAAGTGCTAGGATTACAGGCGTGAGCCACCACACCCCGCCTGGCCAATTTTTTTTTTTTTTTTTGGCACTGGAGATTGAACTCATGACCTTGCACTTGCCAGGCAGGCACTTGTGCAGCTGAGCTAAACACCCAGCCAGATTGCAATTTGTTAACAGTACTGGGATTAAACCCAGGGCCTTTGCATTCAGCTACATCCTCTGGTCTTAGTTTTTATTTTAAGATAGGGTCTCACTAAGTTGCTAAGTTATCTAGACTAGACTCCCACTTGCAATTTTCCTGCTTCAGCCTTTTAGGGTGACAATGGATAAATTGGTAGTATAAGCATATCTCAAACAGTGTAGGGCCCTACTGGTCCTAAAACTCCATTTGTGTTCTGAAATTTAAGTGCAGCTGGGCCTTCTGTGTCATTTTTTCTACTTTCTGTGGCATCCCATTTCTACGCTGCCTCTTGGACCAGCTCTGTCACTGATTAGTCACCCTGGCTCTTTCTACCTTAGTTTCTCCAGCTACGAAATGCGTGGAAACCCAGCAATGCTGGGCCGGGCCAGATGTTCAGTGAGAAGGCAGTCAGCTCAGAAGATGGTGTGTAGGACCAACATAGCAGGGACACCGTGCCCAAGCCTCAGGAGAATCTGCCAGCACCGTTCTCCCTATGTTTCAGAAGGGGAGACTGAGGCACAAGCACAGCCTCCAAGCTTGGTGGCAGATATGTGAGTGGTAGAAAGCTGCTGGGGATCACAAGCAGCCCTACTTGGCACCTGCAGAGTCCCATGGAACCTTCAAAACAATCTACTACGTGGAAAGATCATGCTCCCCCTCTCAGAGGGACTCACCTAGTGGGAAGATAAGGGGACTTATTCACCCAAGGTCACTGACAGATGCTTTGCCTGAGAGGCTGAGATTATACCCCAGGGCTGGCTCCCAAGGCCAGTCCTTCTCAGACCAGCAAAGCTTCACTGGAGGCAGCAAAAGCTAAGTGCCTGGAAGCTTCCTCTTCCCATCACCATGCTTTGTGCATGGGGGACTTCCCACCCAAGCGGAGTGATGTGGGGGACTGGACCATTCCTTGGATGGGAGCCATGCTGTGCATTGTGGGATACTGAGCGGTGTCCCCATCCTTAGAAACCAGGAGCTCTGGTTTCACACAGCTGTGAAAACCACAAATGCCTCCTTGCATGGTCACATGTCTCCCAGGGGTGCAGAATCACTCCTGGGAAGGACCTTAATTCAGAGAAGCCCTGGTGTTGGGGGCACTCACACTCTGCATCTTGGCCTCAGTGTCCACGATGTTCCTCTCCACCTGGTCCGCATTCTTCTGCAGCTGCTCAATCAGCTCCGAGAGCTCCTTGTTGGAAATGCTGTGAGTGGAAGATGAGGGGACACTGGATATGGGACACTGGCTCAGGGACTATACTCCTGCTAGATTCTTACCCTCCTGGGATGAGCAGAAGCAACCTTCATCAGCCTCTCAGGAGCTTTGCTGTCCCTACAGGGCAATGTCACTAAAGTCCTGAGAAAAGGCTGTCCCTGGGGCAGGGTATTAGCTCCCACTTTGATCATTCAGTCTAATGTTTCTGTCTGCCGCACTGGCAAAGCACATTAGGAAAAAAAAAAAAAGAAAAAAACAGCACAAGAGATTGACCCCAAGATTTTCATACTGAGCTATATCTCCTTCTTTTTTTGTTTGTTTGTTTTCTGGTACTGGGGATCCAACTCATGACCTTGTGCTTACCAGGCAGGCGCTTGTGTCTCTGAGCTAAACCCTTGACCCTTAAGCAGTTTTTTTGAGAGAGCGTTTCATTATATCACTGAGCTTGAATTTGTGGGCTTTTAAAAAATGTATTGATCACTTATTTTATTATTTTAAAATCAGATCTTATTGGTACATTTTAGATATGTATAATGATCACACTCATCAAAAAGAATTTGTACCTGTACACGCTATAACTTGATTTTTTCCCGTTCCCCTACCCTCTTTTCAGGCCCTCTCCTTACCCACTTACAAAAGCTTTTTTCCAGTTTCCCTTCTTTACTCACTTTTACTCTTCCCTTCTTTCCTTTCCCCCTTCCTCCTTTCTTGTTCCTTTTTCCATTTGAACATTTTCTTCCTATTTCACAATACCTATTACACATTTTGGTCCTTATTTACACTTTCGGTTTCTTACACCAGAGAAACAATGCAGTATTTACACATATGTGTCTCATTTATTTCACTTAAGAGTCTGGTCTCGGGCTGGGGATTTAGCTCAGCGGCATAAGCAACTGCCTTGCAAGCGGTTGTGAGTTCAATCCCTGGTACCGATAAAAAAAAAAAAAAAAAAAAGAAAGAAAAGAAAAAGAGACCGGTCTTAAGGTGCATTTGGTTTGAATTTGTGATCCTTTTGCCTCAGTTTCCCAGAATGCTGGGATTACAGGCCTGTGCCACCCAGATAATACTTTTCTTCCTTTTTGTTTGAGACAGTAGCTCCCAGCACATTTACTTGTATCCAAATGTTGTCCATGGACGGGTGGGACTGGAGGTTTGTGAGGAACAAGACCTAAGCCACACCCTCTACAGAGACAATAGAGAAGACTGCTTTTCCCAAAGCAGGACCCCAGGAACCCCCATCCTGAAACTTTCTCCTAGACAATGCCTTTGCTTTCCTAACTGCCTGAAATCAAGGCAATTAGGAAAACCCCACCCTGGGACAATTCATGAGCCAGTGAAGGCTCTGAGAAGTCCTGCAGTGGAGAAAGACTGATGCGTGGTTGGCTGGAGGGTCTTGGTAAGCAGGGATGCCCCCTTGGAGCCCTAATCCCTCAATCCTTGGCTGGTGGCCCACAGTAGGAATCTGAGTCCTGCTAGGCTCCTCAGCCCCACCTGTCACTGAGCATCAGCCTGGCTGGCTGCACCCAAAGCCAGTGAGTTTCAGCCCAAATATTTAGTCCTGGCTTGGAGGGCCAGGGCCTTAGTGTGGGCCAGCAAGGAACCTCTGTCCCTCTGGACAGGTCGGGGAAAAAAGTCACCTCATGGGTCCCACCCTGGAGGCCCGATGTTCTGGTAGAGTCCAGCACTCAGAGAAGGACACAGAGAAGGAAGCAACCACCAGTCCAGTGGGCCGGCAGAGCCCATGGCCAGACAGCCCAGGTCTATGGTCTGTGGGCCATTTGCTGCTTGTACAGTCTTGGGCAAGTGTCCTGCCTTCTCAGAGCCTCAGTTTCTCCATCTCCTGATGGGGCATGCCCTCAAAGGCATCTGGTTATTTGACACTTGGACACACAGGCATAGCCTACTTTCCCCAGAATCCTCTGGGGAGGCTGTGTGTTCCTGTGCAGATGAGGAACCTAAGGCTCAGAGATACCAAATCACTCACCTGGGGTCACACAGGAGTGAACAGGGAGCTGTGATTATCCCCTTGGCCACTATCCACAAGAATGCTAGAAAAGACACTTGAGCCGGCATATAGCAGCCGAAACCGTAACATTAGCTAAAACCGACAGTATGCCATGTGTTTCTGACTTAATCATCGCAACACTGTGTTAGCATATCTTATTATCCCTACTTTATAGATGTAGAAACTGAGGACCAGAGAAGTTAAGTAACTTTTCTAAAGTCACACAGTAATTAGATGGCATAGCCAGAATTTAGCCTATATGGACCCTTAATGACTCCATGTGACAATCTTGCAGGGCACTCTGTATACTAGGTACTTAACAGACTGATTTAGGATGCCAAGTGCTCAAAACCATGATAAAATACCACTTTTCATAGCCACCGCAATGGCTATAAATAAAATGGACGGAAGTCAGGCATGGCAGGACATGCCACTAATCCCACATTCTGAGGAACTGAGGTAGGAGGACTTCGGATTCAAGTCCAGCCTGAGCAACTCAGTACAGTGCAAAAGGGTGAGGGAGTCCGAGTGGAGCAAGCGAGCTAAGTGGGTTCAGTGTTTGCATCTTGGAAACCGGTCGCACTTGCAGCATGGCTGACCAACTGACTGAAGTACAGATTGCAGAATTCAAAGAAGATTTTTCAGTATTTGACAAGGATGGTAATGGAACTACAACAACAAAGGAACTGGGAACTGTCATGAGGTCTCTTGGGCAGACTCCAACAGAAGCAGAGTTACAGGACATGATTAATAAAGTAGATGCTGATGGTAATGGTACAATTGACTTCCCTGAGTTTCTGACAATGATGGCAAGAAAAAATGAAAGACACAGACAGTGAGGAAGAAATCAGAGAAACATTCTGTGTATCTGATAAGGATGGCAATGGTTATATTAGTGCAGCAGTGCTTTGCCATGTGATGATGGACCTTGGAGAAAAGGTAACAGATGAAGAGGTGGATGAAATGATCAGGGAAGCAGATACTCATGGTGATGCTCAAGTAAACTAAGAAGGGTTTGTACAAATGATGACAGCAAAGTGAAGACGCTGTACAGAATGTGCTAAATTTCTTGTACAAAATTTTTTATGTGCCTTTTTCTTTGTAACTTATTTGCAAAAGATTCCCTTTACTTTCAAAAAAATATGCATGTATAGTAATTAGAACTTCATTCCTCCATGTTTTCTTCCCTTATCTCACTGTCACTGTCCTGAAACCTTATTTTAGAAAACTGATCAAGTAACATGTTGCATGTAGCTTCCTCTGGATATATCTAAGCCCTTCTGCACATCTAAACTTAGCTGGAGTTGGTCAAATGAGGGAACATCTGGGTTATGCCTTTTTAAAAGTAGTTTTCTTAGGAATGGTTAGCATGTTGTTGAAATGTGGAGTTGTAACTCTGCGAGGACTATGACAGTCAACAATATGTACTTAAAAGTTACAGTATTGCAAAATGGGTGTATTATCCAGGTACTCCTACACTATTTTTTGTACTTCTGGTCTTGTACTAGAAACAGTTTTCTTTTATTGTTGCTTGCTTTTTATACTTTGTTTGGCCACTTTAAAAAAATCTGCTTAAGGCACAATTTGTCTCAAATACATTCCAAGTTGTATGTTTGTTTTCCAACACCCCCCCCCCAAGAAAGAAAACGGGATGAGATGTAGCTCAGTGCAAAGGCCTTACGTTAGTCCCCAATATGGAGAGATTAGCTTCTCCCACCACTCATTGCTCATGGGAATAATGGTATACAGCTGTGAAAACAATATGGCAGCTCCTCAAAAAGTTGAACACAGAGTTTCCAAGTGATCCTGCAATTCTTCTCCCAGGTGTATGCCCCAGAGTCCTGTGATATTCATCTAAACAAAAACATGCACCCAAATGTTCAAAGCAGTGCTGTTCACAATTGCCAAAAGGTGGGAACAACTCAAATGATCATCAGTGGGTGAAGGAGTGGTCCATCCTTTTTAATTATTATTTTTTTTAAGCACTGGAGATTGAACCCAAGGCCTTTGCACTGAGGTACAGCTCCAGCTCCCGTTTTTTGCTTTGAGACAGGGTGTCACTAAGTTGCTAAATTGCCCAGGCTGGGCTTGAACTGCAATTGTCTTGCCTCAGCCTCCTAAAATGCTGGGGTCACAGTGTACTCATCCATATTATTCAGTCAAAAAAGGAATGAAGCTCTGACTCCTGCTATGGTGTGGATGAAGCTTGAAAACCTGACAACATAACATGAATTACTAGATACTGCAAGAATCTGTTCATGTGAAGTGTATGTAACAGGCAAATCCAGAGACACAGAAAGTAGACTGGTAGTTGCCTGGCAGCTGGAGGAAGGAGACTGGTGAGTGGCTGCTACAGATACAGGCTTCCTGGCGATGGTGTGGGGGGGTGATGAAAATGTTCTAAAACCTTTAAGTGATTACTGCCACATGTATGAATATACCAAAGATGACTGAATTGTACACAATAAATGGCACAGACAGGCAAACAGTCTCCTGAGGCCTGAGAGATACATCTGCCCTAGTCCTGACCCTACCTGGTGACAGGGAAAAGGATCTCAATGGTGACCCAGGACCCAGTGGGTCCTAGAAACTGACCACTCAGCCCTGGTCAGGCTGTGGGTCTTTACACCCAGGACCAGCCTTTGCTCTCTTCTGGGACAAGAAGGGGAACGGATGGCTGGGTTGGCAGGGATGCTGCCTGGTGCCTCCTTTGGATCCCAGTGCTGGGTTTGAGGACACTAGGACCATACAGATCCTCCTGGGACAGGAGCTGTAGCAGACAGGAGCTGGGACAGGCACCCTTTTGTGTCCCCAGAATGTATCTGGAGCAGGGTGACTGTGGGGGAGGGCCTGGGAGCCACACCCAACACTGGGTTCCCCTGATCAGTTACAGCCTCAATACCCATGGCCTGACCTGCTTTAGAGATAGTCCTGGGCCTGTAAGAGGCTGACTGCAGAGCAGGGAGCTGGGACTTAAACTCCATGTTGTGTGATGTTCAGGCATGGCCGAGGCAGCCCAAGGCCATGGCAGAGGGCCAGCAAGGACACCAACCAGAGAAGCCAAGAACAGGGGCAGCACCTTGGTTCAACCACAGACTGACACTGCACAGAAAAGAAGGGAACACTTCTTTTGTTTGGGGGACTAACTCCCCACCTGCCAGTTCCTCTTCAGCGGAGACTCTGTGTGATGCCCCTGCAATAGAGTCTGGTATCCAGACCAGTCAGCCAACCTGGGCGCCATCCTGGATCTCTTTCTGTGATGCTGTAAATCACTCAGCCTCTGAGAGCCTCAGTTTCCCTATCTGCAACAAAGGAGTCAGTGGAGTCTACTCACCACGGAGCTAGGGTGGTTTGGCTAAGAAATCAGACAGAAGGTGCTACCTCAAGAGGGAGCCAGGCTCTCACCTCAGCCCACAGTCCACATCCAGAGCCAGGGCTCCTTTTAGGAAAGCAAATAAAGACCAGTAGCTATCTGGGCATGATGGTGCACACCTGTAATCCAAGACTGGGAGGATGATGCAGGAAGAATGCAAGTTAGAGCCCAACCTGGGCAACTTGGCAGCTTAGCCAAGACCCTGTTTGGAAATAAAAAATAAATAAAGGGCTGGGGATGTATGAAGGCCCTGGGTTCAATCACTAGTGCCAGAAACAAAAACAAAACAAGCCAGCAGAGAGGCCAGAGGTCAGAACCTGCTGCCACAGAGCCTCTAAAAACAGACACTGGGTCAGTCACACCATTCATGGTGATGCTGTTGTAAAGCAAGACACACTGCGGTTCTGCCTTTGAACATCACCACACCTGGGCTCTTGGGAATTCACAAGTGACCTCAGTATTAGAAATGTCTCCTCTGACTCCTATAGCAGAGGCTACAAGCATGCTCAGGGAAGGGGATGCTGGGAGCATGTGGGATCCCCAGCGTGGAGTCCCCCAGGCCTGGCAGGAACCCACACACACATGCTACAGCTAAGCAGTCGGTGTGAGGGGCTGCTGGTCAGAGAGTGGTTTGTGCTGCTTCGGTCACAGAACTACGAGAACCATCCCAGATGCCTGCCTGCATGTGCTCTTCCAATTGCCTTACAGTTCTGTTTTGGCCAAGGTTACTGTAACCTGTCACCTCAGCTAGAAAACAGTCACTCAGTTTCTATTCTGAGAGTATCTTGAGAAAGATAAGTTTCAGGCTAGACAAAGGCATGACCTGGTTACCTTGCAGAAGGATCTGTGATCTGGGGAAACCCACCACTCTGTCTCCCTGCCTGTAGGACAGACAGGGACTTGGACACAGGAGGGGGCTGCAGGGCAAGGGTCATAAGAAGTCACCTCTGTGGTTGTCAGCAAACTCTAAGTCCTTCTGTCACATGTAGTGGATACTGAGGCCACCCATGTAGAGGACACAACAGAGACTATGCTGCTGCTCCAAGCTGGGTGTGGGCTCAGAAGGATCTTCCGTTTCACTGTGCCTTAGCTTCCTCATCTGTGAAATGGGGACAGGTGCCAGTTCCCCCTCTGGAAGTTGAGACAATTCAAGCAGCTGGTCCCTTGTGAAGTATTTGGGTATGACTGACTGCTTTTATCATCTTATCACTGTCATTATGGCTGTGATGCTGCCTGGTAAGGGTCTCCATCACTCTGGGTCTTATCATGCAGCAGCCTCACCAACTGCTGTAGGCTGTCTCTGCCCAAAATGCCCACCCATAAATGGGCTCACTGTGTCTGCTCACACAGCAATGTGACAGAAAGCTGTGTCAGCAGGTGGGAATGGTCCCTGAGGTGGAGACTGGGTACTACACTGCTTTGGGTACCAGGCTACCACTGTCCAGTAGACATGGAGAATGAGCTACATCATCATTTAAATCCTAGTAGCCACATGAAAAAAGTAAAAAGAAACAGGTGATTTTTGTTTTTATTTTTTGGTATCAACGCATTATGTAGCCCAGGCTGGCCTTGAACTTGTGGTAATATTCCTGCTTCAGCCTTCTGAGTGTTGAGATTACAGATATGTGCCACCTAGCTAAATTTGGTGGGGGGAGAGTACTAATGGGGATTAAACCCAGAACCTTAGCACTGAGCTACATCCCCAGTCCTTTAAAAAACTTTTTGGTTGCCGGGCGTGGTGGCTCACACCTGTAATCCCAGCACTCGGGAGGCTGAGGCAGGAGGATCTTTGTGAGTTCAAGACCAGCCTGGGCTACAAAGTGAGCTCAAGGCCTGCCCGAACTGCATAGTGAGACCCTGTCTCAAAAAGACAAAACAAAAACAACTTTTTGGTCTAAATTGCTAATTTTTGCAGGCTGGGTTCAAACTTGCAATCTTCCTGCATCAACCTCTAAGAGTACTGGAATGACAAGCATGTGCTACCATGCCTGACCTTAACCTTCATTTTTATATTTTACTTTATCTGAAATATCCAAAATATAATCAACTTGACATGTCTCAAGAGAATGTGACCAGCCTGTTTCGCACTGTTTTCATACTAAATCTTCAACACCTGTACTCAGGCATCTGACTCATCTCACATGGTGAGAAGTCACCAGTCAGGACAGTGGCATTCTAAATAATGCTGGGGTCTCTGTACCTGCTTAGTATATGGCCCAGTGACCACAGCTCATTAGTTCCACTAGACCATGATGGTGAACCTTTTACAGCTTTCAGTGATGCAAACAGCCTGCTGCACAGCACCATTACGCTAGAGTAAAGCCCAGGTATCTGTTTGCCTCCCTTAGGGCCTGGTGCCAAGGGACAGTCATTCCCTTTGATCCCTGTGATTCCCTAACAGATGCACCCACACTGACTAGGGTCTGGCTCCCTGCCTGACACCGTGCCCAGAGCTCCCGGCTGTGCCCAGTGGAGCACAGAGCCTTGGTGTGGAGTGCCAGGGCACACACTTGTCCCCATGCCCCATGGGCTGCTGGGCAGACCTGGGGGTGCTTGGCCTGTTCCCTAGTCATCCCTTCCTCCAGGCAGGCAGGGGGAGCAGCTTCCTTTCTGAGGGGCAACAGGAACAGGTCACACCCCAGCAGCCTTGCAGAGGCCACATCCCTGCCATCACCCCCACCCCAGCTGTCCCTGCTCTTCCCAACTGTCTCTGCCCTGTCAGGCCACAGCCTGGTCTGTGTGTGCAGAGATGGGGCCTCATGGGGTTAGCACTCCCTCCCCATGCCAGGGCCACCAGCTTCCCAAGCCTGAGTCAGTGCCTTCATTCCAGCCCTTGGTCACACCTATGGCTTTTGGGGTTAACTCTGTCTCATCTCAGAGGGTGGGGACGGGAGGGGGCACCAGAACTGGAATGTCTGGAATGCACAGAAGTACACACCTCTTCCCAGGAACCACTTCACCTTTTCCCAAAGTACTGAGCAGGGGCCTGGGTTCCTGCCAGCCTCCCTCATCTTCCAGGATCCCACTTGCTTCCCCAGGGCTGGCTGGGGCCTCTGTGACTCCCTGGGGTCCTTTGGGACTGGTAGGGCTCACTGTGGGGGCTGCAGAGCTCCACTGCCCCCTATCCTGCCTGGTCCAGGGAACAAAGGTTCATAGCTCTCAGGGTGTCTGTCCTGTCCCTGCCACCAAGGTGGCACACAACAGGACTCAGGAACCCAACGCTGAATGGGAATGACCAATTCTGAGAGTACATACTAGGCGCCTGTTGTCTGTTCTGCACTTCCACGCATCATTCACTGATGTCTTGTAGCCTCAGGAAGCAGGCACCCTTAGAGTCAATGGGCTCCTTTTCTTAGCTCCAACTATTAGTCTATAAACTTCTGCACAATAGGAAATCACTCATGGGGGCAGGGGTTCTATAGCCCTTAATTCCCTGCTTTGCTTAGGCTTAGGGCTCAATAAATAGCTGTTAAACTAAGCAAACAGGACTGGAGATTTAGCTCAGTGGCACAAGTACCTGCCTGGCAAGTGCAAGGTCCTGAGTTTCCCACTAGCAAAAAAAAAAAAAAAAAAGCAAATATTTTATCATTTGCAATTTCTATACCCCTGTCTTGGTTAATTTTCTCTCACTGCTGGAACAAAATACCCAATGCCCAAAATTAAGAAAGGAAAGGGATATTTAGCCATAGTTTGTAGAGGTTTTAGTTCATAATCTGCTGGGTCCAAGGTAGTGTGGCTCATAACAGAGGGCAGCAGTTCATGGTGGCAGAAAATAGCAAAAGCAACAGAAGCAAAAAGAGAATAGCAGGAGAGAAGACTCTGTTTCTTATTTGTATGTAGGCCACACTCACTTGGGTATAGTACTCACACCCATAATCCTAGCACTGGACCATGTATCAGTCACAAATTCCAGAAGTCCGCCTCTATAACCTCATGAGGCTTTGGGGGAACAAGCAGACACAAACCATAACAATCCCCATTTTCTAGATGGAGGTTATTGAGGATCAGAGGGATTAAGAAATCTATTCAAGGTTATATAGCTGGGAAATGGTGGTGGTACCAGGATTCAAACTCAGGCACCACAATCCAAGATAACCTTCTTGCTACAAGAGGACATCAATACCAATCCACACCGCCCCCCCACAGACACAGTGATGGGAAATACCAGGAGACGAGATGATAGGGCAGGCCTTCACCACTCAGGGGAGGCCAGTGATTTACCTCTTGTTGGCATCTCCATCAGTACAATGAATCCCAGAAATTGGGTAACAACCAGCAATGGTAAACCAAGTCTGAGTCATGCTCCTAAGATGTAACCACAAGGGACTCCCTCCTATCCCTCTGAACAAGCCTCCCCATGGCAAAAACTGGCACTGAGTGCACCTGGGCCACACCTACCCTAGTTATCGACACTGTGTTAAAGTCTTTGAGAGATTCAAATGCACAGTCAGGGCTAAAAATGAGGAAGTGAACCACAGCAAGTACTAAGAGAGTTGGATGGACAGAATCCTGGGTATTACAGGAAGGAAGCCCCATAAGAAAACAGGACATGGGCAGTTCCTAATAAATACCAGACTGATTGGTCAATTGATTGATACTCTCCCTACTAGAAACTTCTATGGTAATTAGACAGTAAATTCCCCTACACCCTGCTATTAATCCTGCAGGAGGAAATCTTAAACTGAGCAGGTTGTTGGTGTAATAATTCCAGCTTTGTTTCTGAGGCCTAATCTGTTTCTACCCATGGAAGGCTGCCCACCTCCTGATCTTGGGGCAGGGCCTAGGGCTCTCCTTACAGATACAAAAATGTTCAAGAAAATCCATGCTTTAGGTAATGTGAAGCAGATCTTGAATTTTTTTGAATATTTAAACTTGGCTCAAACCAATTGTGGTGGTGCCCTCGGGCATTAGGATGCCATTCTAGGTTAGAAACTGGTGAATAAGGTTACCAGCCTCTGTCATTTAAGTACCTAGTAAGTGTTTGATGCTTTACCCAGTGTCACAGTCTTCTCATAGACCTGCACACCTCCAATGTGTAGCTATTCAACCCCTGTTTATTGAGCACTTATTTGTGCTATTATATTACCAGTGATGAGGAAAAGAGCCCATAGTGGGGGTAAGAATGTGGCTAGCTGCACAGCTGACAAGTGGTACTGTCAGGCTGCAGCTCCCAAATCCAGGTCTTTCTTCTCTATCCTCCAGGCCCTCTGTCCCTCCAAGAGGCCTTGCCTTCACTTCCATAACTGGGAGGTTTACCTGCCTGTTTTGTTTTGAGACAGGGTCTTGCAATGCAGTTGAGGCTAACTTTGAACTCACTGTAGCCCATGCTGGCCTCAAATCCATGGCAATCCTCCTACCTTAGCCTCTGGAGTGGTGGGATTACAGTCATGTACCATTATACTCAGCTACCTGCTTGTTTTAGGGTTGGGAAAGTCAAGCTTTATATCTGAAGCAGGCATGCTGGGGCCCATTCAACAATTTGTGAACCAAATTCAAAATCCTTCCTTCAACTGGAAACAAAGAATCCCTATGGTCAAGAGGAAGATCAGATCCCTGAAGGGTGTCAGCCTGGAATCTGAGCCTCAGCAGGCAGGGGGGCAGCAGAGTGTTCTGTAAATCCTGATCTGTGGCCCTACCACCTTCCAGGCTCAGACGACAGTGGTGCAGCAGCCAGGAGAGCAGGAAATGGGGCAGCTAGTGGGTCACTTGCCAGTCTGTTCCCCACTCAGCATTCTGGGTTAAACCAGCTGAACATCCTGGGGCAAGACACCTTGACATGCTGAACCTCATGGGGGATAGAATTTATTTAAAATAAGGACAGGGATGTAGCTCAACGGTAGAGAGCCTGTTTCATGCTCATGGCCCTGGATTTGATCTCTAACACTGCCCACCCCCTCAAAAAGTCCTTTTGCTGAGACTTTCCATTTGCACCTCCCCATCCAGAAACTTCTGGAACCTTGGCCTCTATTCTGGCTGCACAGGTCTGTGTCTTTTTCCTCTCCCAAGGCTCTTTTACTATAGCCTGGACTTGGAAATGTAGGGCCCCAGGCTCTGATGTGGGCCGTTTTTCTACCTGTTCTTTTTTTCCATTCTACTCCTTATGTTTAAAGTACAAAAACTATGATCTAGGCAAGCGCACAGAAAAGCACTGGAGAGTCAGCCACCCCTGCCCCCAACCCCAGCATTAGCTGAGGTTGCCACATTGCCTTCAGATTTTTTTTAACTTTTTTTTTCAATAACTGGGGAGCAAAGTCAGAGTCCTTGCATTGAGCTACATCCCCAACCCCCCCTTTTTTATTTTGAAAAAGGGTCTTGTTAAATTGTCCAAACTGGGTTCAAAACTGTGATCCTATTGCCTCAGCCTTCCAGAGCACTGGGATTATAGGCATGCAGCTTTGTCTCAGATTTTCTTTCAATAGAAATAAAAGTATGACTTCCAGGACAATGGCAGAGAGGTGAGCAGCAGAGGAAGAACCTCTCCAAGTTTTAGCATCCAGACCCTGAAATATAGCAATATGAAGAGGAGGAAGAGGAGGAAGAGGAGGAGGAGGAGGAGGAGGAGGAGGAGAGAAAGGTGGTTCCCATGACACAGGAAGGATCTGAACTGAGACTTGAAGCCCACAGAGAGAGATAATTCAGGAATCCAGCAAAAATAAGAAAACCAGAGACACTGGTCTTGCTGGACAGGGAGAAACAGCAAGGAAGCAATATAGCCCCTATACCCGGTACGCAGATGGAGGCCCTACCGGCTGGGGTGAAGCAGCAAGGAGCTGTGCAGTCTCCCCACCCCTGTGTGCTGGTGGTGACCCTTTTGGCTGGGGAGAAAAAGCAAGGAAGCCACCTCCCCCTCCCGCCCACCCCCCAGCAACCAGATATGGCACAGGCTGAGTGATAATAACGGAAGTAAGGAAGCAACCTGATATTTATGTTGTTTGACTGACTTTGCAAATCCGGGACTGGTAGGCTGAGCAACTATTTAGAGGATAACAAACAACATGCAATATAGTAACAATTGTGGATTTCCTACTGTCTTATCACTGTTTTGTTTCATTTTACAGTTCTGTCTTTACTCCCTTTAAAAAAAAAAAACAAAAAGGGCCGGGGATGTAGCTCAGCAGCACGGTGCCTGCCTGGCAAGCATGAGGTCATGAGTTTGATCCCTGGTACAAAAAAATAAATAAATAAAAAATGAATAAAATTTTGTGCCTTATCTTTCTTGGGGGTTCATAATTTTAGACCTGCTGGTTTCTCCCTAAGCCTGGTTTATATTTTTAAATACTTATTCACATTTGCATCTGAAATGGCAGATGGAATTGCTTTGTATGCATATTTTAAAAAGTGCTCATAAACATTCCCTTTGCATCCTTCACCTGGTTTAGTTTGCATAACATGATGTATTTGGGGTTGTGTATACACACGTGTGCATGTGCCCTTGATCACATCCCCTTTGATTCTACCCGCCCACCCATGCCTGCTGATCCTCTGGCTCTGCTTAGATGTCTCACAGACTGCAGCTCAGTACTTAGCAGTCCAATTGTTGCTGGTGGTTTACTCAGCCCACACCCTGACTACCATCCTGGACATACACATCAGATGGGGTGGGGCATGCTGTTCAGGCGCTGGCATTCCCTTCTCTAGACCAGGCCCTCCAGGCCCACCATATTGGCTCAGCTGGTCTGGGGCATGTGCACATGCACCACATTTGGAAGGGTAAGAACCTTAGAGTCCTCATGGTTCGCCCACCCACCTGTCCATCAATTTATACAGCACACGTTACTCTTGCCTAACTCCAGGGCAGACAAACAGCCCATCTGGCCACCACAGACAGTCAATTGGTGGCAGAGATTAGAGTGACAAAGAAGAAGGGAGACAATAAGATAGGTGGATCTGTCCCGGCAGAGAGGTTTGGGGAGGAGTGTATCCCAAGGAAAAGTGGCAACAGAAGGGGGAACAGATATTCCAGGCAGGAGGAATAGTCTGGGCAAATGCCCTGTGGCTGCTAGAGATGGGCAAGGGAGGCATCACATATGGGGCAGAAGTTCCAGGGCTGAGCAGCAAAGAGAGATCTGAGGCCAGTTATACAACCAGGGACATCGTCACTGCAAATTTCCATGGCTGCTAGAGGGAGAGGGTGGGGATGTTAGAGCAGAAGTGGGAATAGGGCTGAGGAAGATGCAAGTATCCGGGGGCTCCTGCTAGCTGCTGATGCTGGGGGGAAGAAAATGTGGGAACTCAGAGACAAGCGAGAGGGCAGGGCTAGGCTGAAGGCAGAGAGTGCACCCCAAGGGATCCCCAGGCTCAGGGAGGTGGGACACAGAAGACCTCACAGCAGCAGAGAAAACAAGCCCAAAGGCCATTTCCCTCCTTCCATGCCCCAGGCCCAGCTTAGGCCAGGCCAGCCGCTCAGGAGGGGGCAGATGGCTCAAGGTGATAGGGCTGCATGCTGGGATTTCTGGGTCCCCAAAAGCAGCCTCCAATTCTACCTGTTGCTGCCTGAGGGGTGTGAAGGGTGCCATAGCTCCCCAAGAAGAACTCCCTCTCCCCAAGGGATGGTCTCAGACAACGCCTCAAATGCCACTTCCAGGAGCCATTTCTGTGGACTGAATCCACCTCTATCTTGAGTCTACTTTGTCTGGTCCCCATCCTTCTGCCTAGAGAAGGGAGCAGAGCCCGTGGAACAGTTTCCCACTGGGGTGGAGTCATGAGCAAAAGCCAAGGACTCTACCCTCTGTCCTGGGGCAGCCCTAGGTACCTGTGGGGAGGCTGCTTTCCTTCCCCAGGGCCCCAACATAGGTCATTTGGGAATCCAAGGTGGATACCTTTTGGCCCAGCCTGAGTGCCATCTTCTGGACAGTAAGATACAACCCCTGCCTGGTGGCAGGTACACTGTCAGAATGAGATGCTGTAGCAGCCCACACAGTGGGTGCTAGAGAATGGCTAGGTGCCTCACTCTGGCCGAGTAACTTGGGAAATTGGAGGGGCTGGGCTTTGCTGATTGGCCCTTCTCCCAATTGCTTTCCTCTGCTCATTGAGGGGTGCATATGTTGCCTACTTGAGTCCTCTGCCTGGCCAGCTTGGGGCTTAGTGGCTGTCAATCTCAGTAACACGTGACTGCTATTGGCCACTGTGATAAATGAAGCCATTCTTGGAGCTGGGTCCAGAGCTGAGCCTATCACACCTATGACATGGCTTGATCCACCCAGCAACTCAACCAGTCACCCCCACTTCACAGATGGTGACAGCTCAGGAGAGGCAGAGTTGGGGCTTGAACTCACACCTGGCTGACATCAAACTCTGTGCTCTTTACCACCAAGAGGTCCAGGGTACTCTAGGTAACTTTCTTTTGCCAGCCCTTGCCACCCTTGCAGGTTCCCCCATCAGCCTTGGCCATTCTTGTAAAACCCTCTCTGGGTGGGGTTGTAGGGTGCAGCCAGGCTGCTGGGTGTTCACTGGAAAAATATGGATAGAGAGGTGAGATTAGCACCATTCTACAGATGGGGTTCAGCAAGGCCAAGTTTCTGCCCTCACATCAAACACATGCAGGGCTGGAGGAGTGATTCAATGCAGATCACTTGTCTAGCATGTGTGAAGCTCTGGTTTCCATCCCTAGCACCGAAACAAAAATGGGAAAATCAAACACAAAAATTCAGCCTGACTTAAGAGCTTGATCTTAACCATTTCACCGAGACACCTTCCTGCCTGATCTGTGCTTTGACCCTGACAATTTTAGGGAACCACTGGCCTGATCTCCATATACTGACAGTCACATAACCACAGTTGTGTTCAAGTTTAACCTCATCTAATCTCCCTTATGTAGTGACCAGGGACTCGAATGCACAGAGGTTATCAATATCTCCACATCTACCCTCACTCTCTGGGAATGTCACCCTGAGTTGTTCAGTGCATAGTCTGTCCATCATGTCATCCAGTGAGCTCATACCTGGGTACACAATAGGTACCTTATCTGTTCAGAAACTGTAATCACCAAACTGTCTTGCACCAAAACCTCCTATGCTATCAGCCCTTTCCCTGTGTTACTTCACTGAATCTACTGATTGCTACCAAGAATGCTTCACCATTCTTCAGGTGACAGAACCAGAGGCTCTGAGAGGCCAAGCAACCCTCTTTCCCTACCAGGTTGCGCAGCTAGGAGGGTGGGAACAGATCTCCTCTAGGGCCTTCCTGATGGGCTGGACACTGTCCTCAGCAACCTGCACCACCAGGCCTGATCCTTTCATTAGTGCAGGTGTGAATACCAGCTCCCATACCTGTCATTAGGAACCAGGGCAACGGGAGCAACAGGGTGCACACCCTGCCCAGCCCCTCCCCAGTTTCAGCTGCTAAAAGGCTGGCAAAAAACAGGGAGGAGCAGGTCCCTTGACAGCTCTGTTCATGGATCAGCACTTGTGTGATCTTAAATCTTTTACTTCCGGGGTGTAAAGTCCTGACTTGGCTCCTGCGTCTCCAGGCTTAGGATAATCCTGGCCTGGGCACTTTCTGGGTGCACTGTTTTTCCAATCAAACTTGAATGGGAGACATTTATCACCTCCCTTGCTTTGCAGATGGGGAAACAGGCACAGAATCATTCTGCAAAGCCAGAATTAGATGTGACAAGCATGTATTCCCAGGGCCCAAGTTTTTACCCAGCTCACCATGTTGAACCTTACTACAAATCTCACCCATTCCAGATAATGGAGAAGCCCCTAGAAAACCTGCCTATGATCCCAGCACTCTGGGAGGCTGAGGGAGGATTGCAACTTCAAGCCCAGTCTGGGCAATTTAATGAGGCCCTGTCTCAAAAAATTAAAAAAAAGCACTGGAGATGTACTCAGTGGGAGAGCCCTGGGTTCAAACCCCAGTACTTAAAAAAGGAAGAACTTTTTTTTTTTTTTTTTTGTGGGTGGGGTGTGTGTGTAGCTCCTTCAAGCCAGTGACTACAGTTTACTTAGAGCCATGGTTAACTTCTGTGATGTTTGCTACAGGGCTGCTAGTACTAGGCAACACTTGAGAGTCCTGTTGACAGAATAGGGCACAGGGCTGCCCCACCCCACAAGTGGGGTTCAGGAACTAAGCTCTGATCCAGCAGATGACAAAGGGAACCCCTGGTCCCTACCCACTATTGGGGCAGTGACAGTGACCATCCTCAATGCTAAGGTGACAGCAAGGACACAGAGTCCACACAGCCTTTCACCCATCCTGAGGGGGTGGGTGTGGGAATGCTTTCTGGAGGAAAAAACCTCTAAGCAGAGTTCTGGAGCCAAAGACTGTCAGCCAAGGACAGTGGGTGTCTGCCTAGCTAGGAGGCTACAGGACCCCGTGTTCTTGCCCCCAGGCCCTCAGAGTCCTGCTCTGGAAATGATGAGAGGCCTTCCTTCCTCTCCTCCCCACTGGGTAGAGGGAAGGCAGAGGGCGGGCCTGGCCCATGGCCTGGTGTGTGGGATCTGCATCCTGGGGAGGGGGGAGGGAAGGCAGAACATCACAGTTGTGTGGGGCTGGCACACAGCATCCGATTGTGCAATGCCCTGGAGAACAGCATGGGGACTGGACCCAACCCCAGCTGGGCCTTGAGTGCCAGCTGGACCTGCCATGGAGCACAAGGGTCCAGCCAAACCTCTAGGGTGGGGAAGTCTTGGGGTAGGGGGTGCCTCTAGTTGCCAACAGCCTCAATTTGTGATACGGGCAAGTGGGATCCCAGGGTAGCAGTGCTTCCACAAGGACTAGAATTGTGGGGCCAGTGCTCATACTCCAGCCTGAGTGCCCAGGGCCACAACCCAGAAGGTGGGGTGGGCTGGGCTGGGCTGGGCTGTCTGGCTTGCACTGCAGGGGCACATATTAACCCTGACTCAGAGTCTCCAGCCTTCATCTGTGGCCTGGGGTAGGGGGTGCAGGGAGATGATGGAGGTGCAGTGGGGGCCTCCTACCTAAAGGCAGCTTGAGATGGAAACTCCTTGCCTAGTGCCTACCTGCCTGGAGTTCCATGAGGGGAGCCCCTATCGATTTCCTAGTGGTGGTGGGGAAAGGGTGAAGTCCTACCCTTCTTTCAATCTCAGTATCTCCACGAGGCTCCCCCAAACCGGTTATTAAGTGAACACATCAGGTTTATCAACAGGACCGTGGGCTGCTCTCAATGCAAACACATCAAGACATGTCATTCCCTTCCCAGGCCACCCTGGGAACCCGCAGCTCACAGACACCGCCAGTTTCGGAGCCAGGGAGTAGAGAGGGGAGAGCCACACCCCTGAGAGATCCCGACACCGCCCAGCTGCCTGGTGCAGAATGTGCCGTCCAGCAGGCAGGGGGTGCCTCTTCTGTGCCTCCTTCCTGTACCCCGTACTGCCACCACCTCTGGGTGTGGCTGGAGCGCAAAGAGACAGGAGCCAGGTATCAGATGGTCCTCAACTCTCAACACCCAACGCCAGGAGCACCTGCGCGCGCTCCAAAGCGCGCTGGAGAGCGCCCCCCGCCCCGTGTTGTTTCTAGGCTCCAGTGTGCCCTAGACCTGCCGCCTGCGGCGTCCACACCTGGCAGTGCTGCCTCCTTCTAACACTATTCCACATCCCAACGGGATTCTCAGACTCCCAGCCTAAGGGTGACCCCAGGACACCGAAGTGTCCGGCACCCCGCCCCCCAAATCAGTTCCCCGCTGTCTTACCCCCGTAGTATTCCCTGGGCTTCCTGGGTCCCCCGGCCAGACTTGGATGCCCCCTCCGTGAGCCCCTAGTCAGTTTAGGCTGCGCTTCCCAGCTCCAGGAGGTCCCGACCCAGCGTTCCCGCGCGTCCCCCACTCAGGCGTCAGTTTCCCACGCCCAGTTGCCCCTAAAGCCTCGGGCGATGGTCCCTGGAGCGCGGGGCCCCTCACCTCCGGGTCTGCGCCGTGGGGCTGTATTTGCCCTTGTTTCTCCTCTTGAAGAACGAGTTCATGGTGGGGCGCGGGCGGCGGGGCACAGGTGAGCGGGGAGCACGGGGAGCCCCGAGTGCGGGCAGCCGCGACGCAGGGCACTACTCGCGGCGGGGCGGAGCGCGCGGCCTCTCTCTTGGCCGCTCCCTGGGAAGGTGGCGCCTACCTTCCTCGCGCAGGCGGGGCCAGAGCTCAACCCGAGCGAGGGCGGCGTCCGCGGGCCCCAGTGGGTGGGGACGCGAAGTCAGGGCTGGACACCGCCCGGTGGGCAGCCCGCGGACTCCACAGGCCCTGTGCATGCAAGGGCTCACAGGGCTCACGGGGCTCACAGGGCTCACGGGGCTCACCGGGCTCACAGGCCTCGCGCGAGCGCGCGGCCCCGCCCTCCACGCACCTGGACCGGGTGCGCCCCCTGGCTGAGGGCGATCGCCCGATGCTGCGCTGCCACTGCCCTGTGCGCTCCGCCTCCTTTGGCAGACACCAAACTGGTCACCCAGGCAGGTTTGGCTTAGATGGGGTGTGGAGAGTGTCCTGCCTCATGGGTGGTGAGCTACCTCAAGTGGTAGCAATGAGGACAGTGATTGGGAAAACCGGGCTCTTGAGTGCACCCGCGAGGCTCACATCCTGCCACCACACTTGATCAGCTGAGACTCCTTTGAATGGCATTTTATTGCTTTCAGCTTCAGTTTTCTTCTTTGTCAAAGGGTGATAACTGCACCAACATCTCAAAGGACAGTGGGGAGATTTCTGCAGACAGTGCACACAAAGCGTTTGGCACGACATCCTGGCCCAAATGTTCTGGGAGCTTGACTACCATTATCAATCAGGCCATCTAGGGTGGACAAAAAACTCTTTGAAACTTTCATAACTCTAGGACCTGGCACGATAGTAGTACTTCATGGCTGGCCACAAAATTTGCTTGGTTCTGGTTCATAATACCCACTATGCAGTTAGGCTCGCCTGGGGGTGGGGGTGGGAGGCGGTGGCTGGCTGACAATGTGGAAGGCTGCAATTGGACAGACAGAAAAGGAATCTGGGTAGGAGCCCTGTGGGGCCCACAGCTAGGGGGCTCAGGCCACTGGAAAGCAGGGTGGAGGGGTCTGAGGGGATGGAAGAGCTGACAATCTCCCAGGAGACATCAGAGGCAGTCAGATATTGTATGCTCAAAGGGGCATTGGAGCTTCAACAGGGAGAAATATAGTCTTGGGGTAGTGGGGAGAAAGAGCCCCAGACAGGGTGTCCAACACGCTAGGTTCAAGTTCAGCTGTCTGGATCTTTGATCACTCCCGTGCCCACCTGTTTTTGTATTTATAAAATAAGGAGACTAAAGCCAGGTGAGTAGTATATTCCCATAATCCTAGTATGATGGGAGGCTAAGGCAGGAGGATCACAAGTTCAAGGCCAACCTGGGCAATTTAGCAAGACCTAGTCTTAAATTTAAAAAGGCTAGAGATGTACCTTAGTGCAAAGACCCTGACTTCAAGACCCAGTACAGGAGGAAAAAAGTTGGTGAGGCTATCTTCAGGCTATCTCTTGACACTGCCTCAGAAGGACAATGAATTCCTAGTGTGGTTAAAGGCTCTAGGAAAACTTTATCCTTCTCAGTGCTGGCTTGAGGGATGTGATTCCTCCTAGTCACTTCCAAATGCATTTTTCTGGGGCAGAGTTTTGGTGAAGTCCTTCATTCTTCCCCCACATTGAAGACCTTTGGCACCTATCCTGACCTGGTCGTGCCTGGCTCTGCTGATGCCATGTTGATGACAAAAAGGAAAGGCCAGAACACAGGAGAAAGCTTTTCTCTCGAGTGACTTGTATTTCATCTTAAAGGGGAAGCACTTTATGCGTGTGGTACTTGGGAGTGAACCCAGTTCTTCACAATGAACTATACTTTCAGGACCCTACCATCCTTTACATTTTTTGAGACAGGGTCTTACTAAGTTGTTAAATTGCCCAGACTGTACTTGAACTTGGTGATCCTCCTGCCTCAGCCTACCAGACAGCTGGGATCACAGGTACACATCTCTCTGCCCAGCTGGGAGCACATAGGATTCAAAAACAAACCTGGTCATTTGACTTTTTGAGGCGAACTGGAGAACAATGCAGGACTTCCCCACCCAATCAGAGGCAGTGGTCCCAAAGCTGTTGTGCATAAGAATCTCTGGGTTTGGGCCAGGGGTTTAGCTCAGTGATGTAAGTGCCTGCCTGGCAAACACGAGGTCATGAGTTCAATCCCCGGTACAAAAAACAAAAACAAACAAACAAACAAACAAACAAAACTCTGGGGTTGTGGAAGGTTGTAAAATGAACCCAGGGCTCTCCCACCCTTGAGGTCCTGCCTAGGGAGTCTGGGAAGGGACCCAGGAATCAGAAGTGTTATCAAGTCCTCCTGCCACCTGTTTGAGAAGCCAGGAGAAAGAGAATCAGTCTGCAGCCTTCCAGCAGAAAACGCTACCCAGGAAACCTACCCTCCACACTGCTCTATCTCTTCCTGATTCTTTTCTCCCAGCTGCCCTAGGCTGGTGTTCCTTGCTGGCAAGTATGGACTGAAGCAGGTTCCTTGCTTCTAAAATGACTTCCTTTCCGAGGTTTGGGCACCTCCAGGGTGCTGGCCATGGGAGGAGTCAGAGAGAAGCCAGGGTTTTAGAACACAGGTATGTGTGATAGAAGTGGTGGGACCTGGAAGAGTGAAAGCCTGAGCTCTACCCACATACATCCTTCCTCACATGGGGGGCTGGATAGGGACTCTGCCTGTGCCCCTGTGCTTGCCCTATACACTCCCCTTAGTCTCCTCCTTTCCCTTTCCCTAGAGGACAGCTCTCTAGCCCACATTCCATCACTGTGACATCTTTGCTGAGGAGGAAGCTCTGGAATCCAACTGCAGCCAGAAAGGAAGTTGGCTAAATTGCCCAGCGTGGGTGCACATGGGGAAGACCCCACAGCTGGAAAAGGAAAATGGAAAAATGGACAGAGGACACATCCGGGGCAAGGGCCAAAGGTTAAGTGCAATAAAGAGTGGGGCTAGTTTGTGTTAGACAGAGAGAGGAAGAGGGAGGAGGGAAGAGAGAGAGAGGAGATGGAGGACATGTACAATACGCTTTTGTATACATAGATACTTCTAGAAGGACCCACAAGAAGCTGTTAGCTGTGTGTCCCCTCAGGAAAGACAAGATAGAAATCTGAGTTTTCACTGGGGAAGGCAGGCAGACGGCCTAAATAGACCAGGTTTGAGACCCTGCTTAGTCCCTTCCAGTCATTTTGCTTCTCTAAGCCTGTTTCCCTCACTTGAGAAGCAAGCAAGTGGGGTGTCAGCTACATGGGGTGAGATGCTGTGAGTTAAGCAGCTAGTAGGGCCCTGGTGGCGGGAGGGGTCTTAGCAAAGGGGTGGGATGGTATCTGAAGCTAGAGGATTTTTGACTGTGTGTCCTCTCAGGGTACCCACTGTACTGGAGCTCCAAACATGGTCAAAACACAGGCTTCTGAGAACTTTGAAGCCCTCTTTCGCACAATAACTGGAAAAGTGAAGGTGGGTTTGAAGAAAGAAGCTGGACCCTTCCCAAAGCCAGCAGGCCTATAGCAGTCATTGAGTAACAGTGATGACACTGATAGTGGTGATGCCATCTCTTGTCATCAAGGGTAGACTCTGTCAGGCAACATGGCAGGTGCCCAACATGGTTCGGCTGGTTGGATCTGCTCTGCACCCAACAGGTGGAGTAGATGAAGTGGGCCAGGGCCCTGTCTTGGAGGCAGCTGGCTCTTGGCTTAGTCTCCAGCGCAGGGAGCCCAGCTGTGAAAGGTATGGTGCCCAGCTAGGCTGGTGCTTGGTCAGCCTGTGTGTGTTCTGCCCCCACCCCACCTGCAAGGGGAGGGGCTGCTGGGCCTGTGCTGACTCCACTGGTCCTGATCCAGGGCTGGTAGAGAGAATGAGCAGATTAGGTGAGAAGCCCAGCTGTGGCCTTCCACCCTCCCCTGTCCATACTATGAAAGTTGGGCTCAGAGTTGATGTGATTGTGCATGTGTGTTCGGGTGTGTGCACACGTGTATGCCACACATCTGGGGCAGGCTGGACGGGGTGGGATCTCCGTTCTTGTAGTGCATCCTCCCCTGGGAAGATAGGACTTGTTCCGAGCTGAGGAGGCCTCTCCTGCCCGGTGACTCATCCCCTCCATACCCCCGGAGGTGGGGCCTGCTGCTCCCTCATGCTGCCTGGGAGGGTGTCTGTTGTGGGTTTGCTGCATGACCTGGTTAACCTCTCAGAGATGGCATCTGCAGAGCTATCCCAGTCCCTGGCAACCTGGTGACCCTCAGCCCCTGAAACCTGTCCCCTTTCTGCAACCAGATCTTCTAAAGGATTACACAGCCCTCCTGTTTGCTGTCATTGTTCCCCAGTAGCTGGAGAGGTACTCACTTGGAGTTAGCTAGCAAACCAGTTTAAAACCAGAAGGGTGGCATTCCCCCAGCTCAAAGAGGAGAGGGTGTGCGGGAGGGCAGGGGCCTGTTCCTCACTGGGCGGATCCAGCCTTTTCCTCACCTCCTGTGGAGGCCTAGGTTCATGCTCTGCAGACATCTTCCATCTCCAACTCTGTCCTACCCCTATGGGGGAACTCTTTAAAAAGTGCAGATTCCAGGGGCCTCTCTGAGATTATGGTTGTGTGAGTAGGGTCCAGTATTTTTGCATTTTGGAAAATACTTCTCCCATAGGATCTCTGAACCACCCAGAGAAACATGGCTGTGGACAGAAACAGACAACTTGGTCTGGCTTCCAACACAGCTGAGAAAAAAACAAGTCTTTAGCCCAAAGCCAACTAGATCTGAATCCTGGCTTTGGCATATACCCAGCTGTGTGATATTAGGCAGGTGGCTTAACTTCTCGGGATCTCAGTTTCCCCATCTGCAAAAGGGGAAAGAGCCAGTGTGTAGTAGCGTGCAGAATACTGGCACTGAGGCCTTTCTCCTGCCTTCCCAGAGAGCAAGGGGGCCTGGCCTAGTTTCACCCTGTGTTTTGTAACATGTTTACTTTTCTTGCAGGAACAATGCAAAGGATGGAAAATCATGCTGGCTCTCCAGCTTACACCAGCTGACTCACTTGTGCTGGGCTGGGGGCCAGTGAGTTCCCCCCAGCAGCCCCCTGGGACCAGAGAGGAGGCCTGGCCCTGGCAGAGGACGGGAGAGGGTCCGTGGTGACTCATGCTCTGGCTACCCCTGAGTCATCCCAGGAAAATGTGCCTTGGGACCTCGCCCACCTGGGCCCCTGAAAGCCTATTCCAATCTTGCCACCTTGCTCTGGCTATAGGGTAGCCCCAACTTGTTGCCGCCCCAGGAAGTTTTGCTCCAGTGACCCTGTGCTGGCCCTTCCCAGATGCAGTTGTGCTCTTGTAAGGTCAAGTCTGTTCTCAAAATATTGAAACAATCCCTGACTTTATTGAATAGTAGCTGCTCTAAGCCTCAGCTGCCCTGGTTCTGCCCCTGAGACCCAGCTATAGGGGTTTAACCCTCTTTTGGCTCAGCAGGGTCCTTCTTAGCTCTTCCTCAGTCACAGGCTGGAGTCCACTCTGGCCACACAAGTCAACCACCTGGCCTTGCAGACCCAGGCCTCAGGTTTCAGGCAGCTTATCTCTAACCGGGTCACTTCCAACAGTGTGCTGCACATCCCCAGACACTTCATCTCAGGCCTAGCCCAGGGCCTCTCAGACCAGGCTGCAAAGGCTGCCCAGCGAGGAGGTCACCCGGCAGGCAGTGCCAGGCCTGGAATCCTGCAGGACAAGCCCAGGTCAGTTCCCATCCTCCGCTCCATGCCCAGGCTGCTGCCTCCCCACTGCTTCTCCAGCCCTTCCCAGCTCCCACTGCCCAGACCTGTGGGGCTGCATTCTAGGACCAGGGCCAGGGTGTGACTGACCCCGAACTAGCCCAGGTCAGCAGGTCAGAACCCCATTTCCTCAAGAGCCTGGAGACCTAAATGATGGATGGGATGGGCCATGAGAGGCAGTTCACAAACTTCACCAGATTTTAGCTTGAAGAAAGCCTGATTTGACTCCTGACTTGATCATGTGTGATCTTGGAAGGTTGCTTAACTTCTCTGTGACCTTGGAGACATGGCCTACCCTCTATAAAATGGGGATAGCTAGTGAGCTGAGCTGTTAAACCATGGATGCTCCATTTGCTAGCTGGGTCACCTTGGGCAAATGTCTTTGCCTCTCTGAACCTCAGCTTCTCTGTCTATAAAATGGGGACATGGACCTCAGCTTCATAGGGTCTTAAGGACTTAGTGAAGTAAGACAGGAAATAATGACAAATAGTAAGAATTTTGTTGAGCGTTTACTGTGTGCCCAGCCCTGTGCTATAGGCTTGGTGTTACCTTTCTAGCTTTGTTGAGATTGCTTGTGATGAAGAGCCCATTCTTAACTCACATGACTTGATGAGTTCTGATACACAGCCATGAAACTATTACCATAATGAAGGGTAACAACTTCCTGCCTCCCCTTACCAGTTTGCACTGTGGCCACTGGACTCCCAAGACACAAACTGCCTCTGAAGGCCATCTGAGAGGACTTGAGGCTCAGATTCTTGTCTTTACCACTTGCTGCCAGCAGCAGCCAGTGTGGAAGTCAGCTCAAGATCTCATTGACTGAATGAGAGAGTCAGCACACTATGGTTGCCTAGAGGAAGGCCAGGCAAGGGCTTGTGGTCCCTGAGCCAGAACTCAGGTGGGAGCGAAGGGCTTTGTTTCTCCAGTCATTCATTCATCCAGTATTTATTGAGCCCTTATTATGTGACAAGTCCCATTCTAGTCACCCAGGACTCCAGATCCATATATTGGTTGTGGGCCTTCAAATGAGCTCACTGCAGAGGAGGATGAGACAGTGCAAGTTTGAGGCCACATGAAGGTGACTCTTCTATGTCCTCAAGGTCAAGCACTTCTAGCCAAGTGTGAGGTGTGCACAAAGTTGCCCTCAAGTGGGGTTCTAGGGACACTGAGAGAAGTGCTTAGACCCAAGGCTGAGGGTGATTGGGATCAGTTGAGGAAGGGGAAACTCTCCCTTGCAAGGACCTTGGGGGTCTCTTATTCTGTTCTCCTACATCAGTCATTTCCATGGCAACCAGGCTTCTCTCATCCATGTTGCTTCACGGTGCCTCCTTCAGAGGACACAGCGACAAACAATCTTACATTCCCAGTACCTCATCTGGGAAGGGGAATGAGACAGAAAGACAGACAACCACATTTTAAAAATGGCATAGAGCCAGGCATAGTGGTGCACACCTGTAATTCTAGCACTCTGGGAGGCTGAGGCAGGGTAATTGCAAGATTGAGCCCAGCTTGGGCAACTTCATGACGTCAGAAGACCCTATCTCAAAAAATGTGAAAAATGGGGTGGAGATGCAGTTCAGTGTGAAGACCCTGGATTCAATCTCTAATACAGGGAGAAGGAACAGGACAAAGAGGAGAAGGGAGAGCAGGAGGAGGAGGAGGTGGGAGAGGAGAATAATAAATGGCCTAAGTGCCCACTAGTGGGAGAGAGGGAAGGCATGACCCGGCCTCCACAACTGCGACAAGTGAACAGGCTGGGGAATGTGGGGTTCTGTAGGTCTCAAAGATGGGAAGGCTGAGATGTGGGCAGGGGGCTGCTGTATTTTTGCTGTTTATGATTTGAAATGGCACTGCCCATGTCTCTGTGAGCACAACCTCCTCCTAGTGGCCTGGCCCTTCTGCGTCTGCCGAGGCCCTATGCCCATTTTCGCTGCTGAGGTCAAACATTCCTGTTTGGGACCCACTGGCAAAGCCCCCTCCCTGGCCATTGTCTGTTATGGCTCAGGCTTAATCTCCTGCCTGGGTGAGGGCCCCAGGGACATGAGTCAGCCCAGTCAGCTCTGGACAATGCTTTCTCTCCTCCCAGCCTTGGGGACCCACCCCAGCCAGGCTCCCATCCAACCCATCCTGTTACCTGCAAAGGGCCAGGTCCCTGTGGGTGTGTTGTGGGGGTGGGGGATGCTCTGGTGCAGAAGCTGCTGATGCCTGAAGCTGCTGAGAGGGGATGTGTGGCTAGTGTCACTGAAGAAGCTGGTGTGAGCTGTATGGCCTATGTCAGCAGTGGCGAATCTACAGCACCCATGCACAGCGGACACACAGAGCCCTCTGTCAGCACATGAGCCAAGTTGCCCCAGCAGCCAATTAAATTGCCTTTTCTAAACTAAAACCTCAGTGTTCAGGTTTAACTGTGGTGTTGGCACTGGGGGATAAATAAGTGGGATTTGGGTTGAAGTTGGGTACTCGGTCTCTAAAAGGTTTGCCATCACTGGTACTTACGGAAAACATTATGTCCTTATGTGAATATACTTAGGTGAACGTACTCCATAGACCCAGTTTAACTGATGCACAGTGGAGAGGTTCTGTGTGTTTAGTGGCCATGGCGTCAAGAGGCTGCAGAGACAGCGAGCCTGGCCATCCTGGGGCAGTGGGGCCTCAAGCGCCAAGCTCAGGATCCCCATAGTCCTTTGGATGGGCCTGGCTTTGTCCTTTGGGACCAAGGCCTCTGTCACCTGCCCGGTCCCTGATCCCAAACCATCTGGGTGGGCAGAATCCCATGCTGAAATGGGATGCCTGGTTCTGTCATTGTCACAGGCTCCTGTGTGCACCGCTAAGGGAGGGCTCACAGGGTGGAGGGTGGGCTCCCTTTCTTGGTCCTCCCTGTCTTTCCCAGCATGAGTTTCTGGAGTCCCTCTTGGGTGCATGCAGCATTGGCCTGGATCAGAGATCCAGGAGCTTCCTGTCACCTCTGAACTTTTAGTCCTCAGCCAGACCTGTACCACAGCAGCTGCCTCCCTCCTCCCTAATCTTCCCTTTACTACAGTCTGTTCTCTACACAGCAGCTAGAAGCTAAGGTAAAAGGCACTAGACTTTCCTCTCTCTCACCTCCCAGCCAGTGCAAGTCCCTTGGCTCAAATCAAACAGACAACCCAGGAAACACCCACCCCTTTCTCCCCTGCCATCTTCTTCTGGTCATTCTGCCCTGTACACACTGATCACCTCCCAGTTTCCCAAGCATCCAGAGCATACCCTGCCTCAGGGCCTTTGCACTGGCAGACTCCATCTTCATACATCCTATGTTGATCTCGAGTCTTGAATATACATGTCCCCTTCTCAGTGAGGCCCATCAGCACCTGCCTACACTCCCTTACCTCTGTTGTCCCCAGCATAATGCTTGGTATAATTTGACCTATCACAGAATTGAATCCTTTCACCACTTGCTACTTTTCAGATTTACCTGGGTTTTTTTTGTTTGTTTGTTTTGTCCTCCCAGGAGAGAGGGACATGCTTTGCCGTTGAGCTATACCCCAGCCCTCAGTTTGGTCATTTAGTCCTGCAATGTTCCCGTACCCACGGTACTGCCTGGTCCTTAGTGTATCTCTGAATGGAACCCGGGCACAGGGAGAGAGTGTGGCAGGGGCAGCAGCTGGAGCCAGATGCTGCCCCTCCCCCCACAAGCCCAGGAGAAGGAGGAGCAGCACCTTGGGGGCTCCTGGGCTGAGCCCAGAAGGGTGCAAAGGGTGAGCAGTGAGCTCCAAGGACCAGGACCCCTTTTCCACAGTGTCTCCCACAGGACCCTGTGGGGCGTGGGTGGGCAGGACCCTGTGGGTGGGTGGGCCTCCATTTCTCAGTGCTGGGGTACAGTGGCAGCTGTGGCGTGTGCCCAGGATCCTTTGAGACCAGGGCACTGATTTCAGCAGCAGCTGGGAGCCCTTGCTGCTGAGGGCTCCCCACAGCCTCCTGAGATGCTACCTTACCCTGGGCCTGTCCTCCGCCAGTAGCTGGGTACCCAGGCTGCAAAGCCTGTCCCTTGTCCCTTTGTCTCGGCTCCGGTGAGGACTGGAAGGCTGGGCTCCCATGTTCTGCTCCAGGGTGGGCTGAGACCTCTCCCTGCAGGTGGCTGGGGCCGCCACAGATGAAGGGCAGAAAGGGGATCCTGCACAGTCTCCGGAAGCTTCACTGGGGAGATCAACTTTAGATCTGTGACCTCTGGAAATGTGAGACACAAGTTTTTGGTTGCCCTCGGGACGAGTGCAGGGCTTACTGTCTGCACCACCAGGTTGACAAGGGACAGAAGAGGGTCGGGGAGGAGAGGAGTAGGGCCTAGGGAGTGGGTCTGTGCTCCTACTTTCTGCCCCCTGACCTTGAACAGCCTGGAGGCACATGGGTGATCCCACCCCTATGGAGACCCACAACCCCCACGTGCTCTTCTCTGCACTTCTTGGGGCATCTTCAAAACCCATGAGAAGCGGGAGGGTCAGATTTGGAACAGGCAGAACATAAGTAGAAGATTAGTCAGAACTGTTCACCAGCCTCCCTGTCCAACTCTGGGCTCCTCCCTGGCAGATGTCCCTGTCCCAGTCCCCTCCCCATTTTCCAGATACTTTTACCCACCCATGAAAGAAAGAAGTGCTGTCCACCTGAATCTTGTCCACGAGAGCAGCATGAACAGAACGTGGCCCATCCACCCAGGGGACTGTTAGCCACCACAGGGCGGAGAGCCGAGGGCTGAGCATACGGCATTGGCCTGGAATGCCAGCTAGAGTCACTCAGTCCCTCCTGGCAGGCCTCCTTCTGAGCAGCCACAATCCCATAGCATTTATGAAGGGCTTCAGGTGATCTCCAGGAGCCCACAGGACAGTGACACCGTTACCCCTGTTGTAGAGAGTATTTCCAGTGTGATTTTTGCCTATCAAAGTGAAATATCTACAACAACATTTGCCATGGAACCATGTTGAGAGCATGTAGAACATCACACTTTCCTGCAACTGCCACCACCACCTATCTCCGGATCACTTCTCCTCTGTTCAACGGGGACACCACGTCCATCACTCACCTCCCTGTGTCCCACACCCAGCCCTGGCAACCACCCTTCCACTTGCTGTCTCCTAAGTGCTGACTTTGGCACTCAGGAACCTGGTGTGAGTGCCACCCAGCAGCACTTGTCCTTCTGCGGCAGGTGTCTCACTCAGCACGGGGTCCTCTGGTTTGTCCCGCTGGTAGCGTGTGTGTCAGTGATTCCTGAGACTGGACAGTATTCGTGCTACCCCATTTTAGAGGAGGGGATCCTGTGGCCAGACAGTTGGGAGTAACAGCCAGAATGCACACCCACCTGACCTTGGAGCCTCCCCTCCCCCACGATACCTCGCCA
>PVLA01014305.1:0-31282 GCA_004027455.1 Hydrochoerus hydrochaeris | reverse complement strand
GAGTGCCATGGATATAAACCTGTAAGAAAGTTACAAACAACATGATATATTTGTTCTTCAAATTTAGTGACTTCCATAGATTAAACACTATGCTGGGTGAAAAAATTAAAGATTAAATCAATGTACCTGTCATCCATGGGGAAAGAGATGAGACCATGAATTTAGCTCTGCAAGATAGTGGTTACTGTGGGACAAAAACATGAGGGAACTGCATGAAAGGTTGTAGTTCTGCCAGGAAGAGAGGACATTCCAGCCAGGCCTCACAGATTGGATAGAATTCCCCCAAGCAGCAAAGACAGAAAGAAAAGAGTTTTTCTTTCATACCAAAGTTGTTCTATCCACCGGTACATAGAGATCTTTAATGTATTTGAAAACTGTACATATCCAGTACCACAAACCCCAACAACTCTGCTTTGTACACTAATTTCTCTCCTAAATGCAAAACCAGATTCATTGCTTTTTTTCTTTGAAATATGTCTGTCTTCTGTCTTCCTGAAGGCACCATTTCTTAGAGCCCAGGGCAAGCGTTTGGACCTCAACTCCACCTGTTCTTCATTTTATACATGAGCCCATAGAAGTGTCCTCACATCAGAGGCTCTTTGGCTGCCACCTCCAGCCACACTGCTGCCACACGGCTCAGCCTTTTCTTCTCTCATGTTGACTTGTGCTTTTGTTTTCTCTCTGTTCCTCTTGACTCTTCCAAATTAATCCATTGCTGTTTGCAAAAATATAGATCAGACCATCTTGTTCTCAGACTCTGAGGTTCTAATGGCTCTCCCTGAACTCAGGACAAAGTTTGAATTGTAGCAGGGCATCCATGGCCCTCTGCCCTGTGGGCCCAGCCTACCCTTCATGTCTTTCCAGCCTTTACCAATACTCCCCTAAATACATGTGCAGAGCAGCTCTCCATTTCTGCTCCCCAACATGCCTGGCATCTTCCTACCTCTGCAGCTGACATGGGTTCCTCCTTTGCATGACTTTCCTGTCATTTCCAGCTGTGGAACTAGGATTGGGACCAATTTTACTCCTCTGGAAACCTCCTCTGACTGTGGCCCCTTCTGGCCCTCTACAGCAAGCTGAAGATAGAAGCAGACAGTGAAGACTAGCTAAGTCGATGGGATGGCAAAAGTTCCAGAGGGAAAGTTTTTCTAAGAAGTCATTTTTGCAAAAGCCTCCACCTGGCAAAAATCCTTTCACCAAGCATAGAGAACATTTGCAGAAAAAAAAAGAGAGAGAGAGAGAGAGCTATTTCACACATTGGAAAAAGTCCTGGGGCAGAAGAAAATGAAAAGCCCCCAGTTGGCAGGAGGTACTGTGGAGGTTCAGCAGGACACACCGATCAAATAGGAGGTGGGGATATTTCTGGGAAGCATATGGGCCCCAGCCTTCACGGCTGACACTTGCCTGTAAGAGACAGGGCAGCCACTTCTGCAAAGGGCTCAAACAGCTGCTGTGCATCAAGCCTTGCTCATGGCCAGCAAGACTAGGCTGGGATGGCCAGACTGTTGCTAGGCTTGGCGTCAGTCACCTGGCATTTCCAGCAGGGCCATTTCCTTTTCTGCTTTGGACATCCAGATTTTTTTTGAATGTAAAATAAAATCTCAAATTCAAATATCTGGATTGAGGAGGTGACAAGATAGCACAAACAGACTGCAAATTGTGGCCGCATCCATGGATTTTTGTGAAGAGATGGGATATTGGAACTTTCAGGGAAAAATCTTCTGCTATTAAAATATTTGCTCAATTTTTAGAAACACAATACAGTGCAAAAGAAACAAGGCCACTCTTGGTGTGATCTCTAATATACAGCTTCAGGTTAAACTCATTCACTGGAGCAAATAAATGTACACTTCAATCTGTTTAACTTCATCTTTTTGTCTGATAATTGATAGCCTGCTATTTAGCTGGACTTTTCTTAATGTGGAGGCATTTGGCCCTCTAAAACTAGGCCTCCACAACCAGCAATATTTATAATTATTTCTCTGGGCCTTCTGTGTGTTTCTGTATTTTTTCTGTGAGCGCATCACCCATAATATTACAATTTTTTGTTATAAGAATAAAAACAGTTGTTAGCCATCAACTAGCTTTGACTCCCCTCCATTATCTTAGAGCCCAGAGAGGGTACAAGCTGGTTTAGGGCCACAGAACAAGTCTGAATTCCCATCAGCACTTCTCAGTGCTTTTATAGATCACGCACGCCTGCACGCACGTCTGTGTTTAAGAAAGCCGGCTCCTAAGAAAAAGCCCACCAGGTTGCCAGATGTGCTGAGCTCCAGGGAGCCCGAGGAAGTGGTTTGCCAGCGATGAGAAGCAGGCCCTGGCTGGGGGCAATCTGGCCTTCCCATCAGCCTTTCCCTTCCGCCCACAGGAGATAAGAGGCAGCCAGGGAACTGACTCACAATCATGCACCACCTGAAGGATGTCCTCTGCCTTCTTTTATCCGTGTGCTTCCTCAAGCCTCCCCTGCCCTCTCAGATACATGCAAAGCCTGGGAACTCTTCATGCTCTGCGAGAGGGAGCAGCATCTCCCTACGGCCAATCCTGATTTTTCTCTGCCTCCTTCTGTTTCTTAGGCTTCTCCCTTTTCCTGAGACCTCTGTTGAGAGAAAGCACCAGCAGCCTGCATTTCTGCTCCATGTGTTAGGTTTCCTACATCTCAGAAGAAGCTATAGAGAAAGAACAATGTTTCACTCAAGCACTAGTGGGGGAATTACAGGCTGCTTCTCTAGGGGAACCTCCTGGAAAATGTCAGAGGACACCTCTTGAGGTGGATCTGGTGAGTTTGTCCCAGATTCAAGGGCCCTCTAGGTGTCTGGGCACCTACATGTCTCATTTTTGCTCAAGTCTGTGCTTAACTTGGCTACAAATTTCCTTCTTTCTTTTTTTTTTCTTTTTGTTTACCTTATAGTGCGCACAGATATGCATGTATGTTTATGTGTACCTATGTGAGGGGAGAGGAGAAGGGAAGAGGGGACAGTTCAGACAGCAGTACTGAAGTGGATTTAATAACTGTTTTATTGGATTAATATTTATGGTTACTGGTTGTTTATTTACAGTGGTGATAAGAAAATTTGCTCTGTCAGTAAATTTTAAAAGTAGATTTATATAAAAGAAAAAAGAAAACCATTAGGTAGGTGATAATACTAATAGTGTTTAAATATGGCAAAGATTATACAGGGAATTCATGAGTGGTGCAGGTTTCAGAATGACTGAAATGATCCACATGAGGGGGTTGGCGCAGTAATTATGAAGTTTTGACGTCACATGAGGTCTTTGGGGTTTCAGGTACAGGACTTATTCCAAATGCAGAGTCTCTCCCCTGTTCCCTCCATCACTAGGACTGAGGAAGAAACCAAATTATGTGACACAAGCAAAGCAGAAACCTGGACCAACCCTTAAGTTGATGTCAGGATGTGGGGGACAGGAGGCGCTGGACTCAGTGCTGCTGCAGGCCCTCTCTGTGCCTAACACAGGAGGGATGCACTAACTGGGCTGGGCCTTTCTGGTTCTACAGTTCTGACAACCTTTGTTTGGTTAGTTCCTTATTTTCAAGATCAGATTCTTCCAAATGTGATCTTCATTTAAAGCAGTCTTGGACTCTTTAGAAGAAAAGTCATTGCAAGAAAATGTGAGATGTAAAAACTTTGGGGTCCAAGAATTTTGCTTGACTCTTGTGAGTCTTAGTTCTTCATCTGCAAAGTGTTTCAGAGGTTTCAGAGAGTGCAGTAAGAGCATGCAATATTTTCTAAAGTAGGGGACAGTGACCCTGAGACATACATCAATATATGTGGTCCAAGTACTAAGGCATATTGACTCACAGAGCAAGTTTCCCAATTGCAGCAAGAAGAAAGGCTCAGGTTGGTACTAAGATGGTTAAAGTCTTGTCTGACACTTGCCAAAATAGTCTTTCAATTAAACAAAAAGCAAGGCTATGGACGCTTGTCAGGCAGCAAGCTTCAACTGGAGTATCAGAAGGATGCTAGAAGGGATGGAATGTATCCCCAGGCCAGCCCTGGAAACAGAACAGGGGCCACAGAAGCAGGGGCCACAGAAGAGAGAGACGAGAGTCCTCAAGGCAGGACAGACCAGGCATCAGGACTGCTGACTACTCCAGAACCAAAGGTTCTGCTACACACCCTTCCGGTGAGGCCCGTGAATTCTTTTCCAGAGTAATGTGGGTTTTTAAATGTGGTGAGAAAATCCTTGTTCTGTTCCTACAGATTTTTAAAAATTGTGATAAAATACACACAACCTAAAATTTACCATTTTAACCATTTTTAGGTGTACATTATACATAAGTACATTGTTGTGCAACCATCGACACTGTCCATTTCCACAACTTTTATCATCTTGCCAAATTGAAACTCTGTCCCCAATAAATAATAATTCATTATTATCTTCTCCCCTGGCCACCAATATTCTGTTGACTGCCTATGGGTTTGTATGTTCCGTGTAGAATACAAATTGAGTCATATGATATTTGCCCTTTTGTGTCTGGTTTCCCTCAGTGTAAAGTCTTCAAAGTTTATTGTAATTTAATGTTTGCAATGTACAAAATAAAAAATGGAATTATAAGGAAAACAAATTGCATAAAATAAGTCATCTAAATAATTTTTCAAATTTATATATTTCCACATGTGCTTTTATTAAATGGCAAGATACAGAAG
Organism: Hydrochoerus hydrochaeris; assembly: GCA_004027455.1. Taxonomy (NCBI): domain Eukaryota; kingdom Metazoa; phylum Chordata; class Mammalia; order Rodentia; family Hydrochaeridae; genus Hydrochoerus; species Hydrochoerus hydrochaeris. The sequence continues at coordinate 26,615 of PVLA01014305.1, read as the reverse complement.
TGAATCTAATAATTGTTACAGTCTCCAGATAGGAATAAGTCTATTTCAAGATGTCATGTCACAATTACAATTTAATATAAAAATTTCTGTGATTTCTATAGATAACAAAGTCACATGCTGCTGATAAAATTGTGTTGTGTTGCCTGTATTTGAATTGAAGGCAATGCTAGCTAACATTCAGTTAGAAGTTAGCAAAAATAAAAATATATACTTTTTCCCTTTCCAGTTCAGGGATGCTCTGAATTCTTTCTGTGGAATCCTTTAAAGGGGGGCAGGTTTCCTGCTCCATGAACCCACCATAACAACCTGCATCTCTGAGAAGGGGTTTCTATTTTCTACCAGTTCTTCTTACTTGGTACAGAGGAAAGGCGAAGGCTAAATTCTCCCAGCATCCACCTGGCCCCAGAAACGGACTTATTAACATGGATAGTGGGCTACATTGGGGACAGAAAACAACCTTATTAATCCCCCACCATAGGCATTGTGTTTGGGCAGCAGTCTGTGCGAGGGAGGGAGTGATTAAACCAAAGACAGGCCTGACAGGGTGCTCTGAAAGTGACTCTGGCTATTCAGTTTGGCATCACTGCTCCTTTGTATTTGCTGGGCAGCGGAGCACTAGGCTGCAGACACGTGGGTGGCTAGAAATATAGGAGACCCTCAACCATGTGTAGACAGTGGTGTTCTAACCATCAGAGGCGACACACTGTCCTGTTCATAGTAGTTGCTTAATTTTTCTCATTTATAAGCAGGCTTTGGATGGCCAACCTTTAATTAAGATGCAGTTTGCTTTTCAAAAGCAATGTGTTCTAATAAATACCATCTGGCTGGGGTGGGAGCGCTACAGGAATTATAACTGCATCTGAGAAACCAGGAGACTTGCAGCATGCTAACCAAGCCGGCCTTTAGGAAGGGAGTCATTCCCATGTGCTTCTGAGATGGAGACACGCCTTGTGGGCTCAGTGCCTCAGCTTCAAAGCCAAGCTTCCATCCTATGATTTAGAAGTAAAATTAGAAGTATTTTGGCTGCAGCTGAGATCATCAACTTGGAAATAGGGGTTCTTAGGACATACAACATTTCTATAGATTGCAATATCTTGGTATTTGAAATATAGTTTTCCTGTGAGACTCTCCACATCCCCACCCCCCACCCCACCTTGCTTAGGGTTGCCAGATAAAACACAAGTTATTTAATTACATTAGAATTTCAGATAAACATTGAATAATTTCTTCATATATGTCCCATGCAATTTGTTAAAAATAAACAAATGCATTATGTGTTGTTTATCTGAAGTACAGATTTAAGAGTGTTGCTAAATCTGGCAACTTTCTTGACATTGAAAATAGATTCTGGAAGCTTTCCTCCCCATTTTGGTAAAGAAATGGTGGGCCAGCCTGGAGTATGTTGAGTTCAATTTAAGGACATCTCTGCAGTCACCATAATGGTGAAGAACATGAACTTTAGAGTCTTGGTGAACTTTGCAGTGAAAGACAGAAAGAAGCTACCAATTCAAGACTTTCACTTTCTGTTGAGTTGACCTTGAGACAGTTATTTGACCTTCCAGAGAATGTCCTTTGCAGAGTGGGGAAACTGAAAATCAGATTTGACTTTCAACCATAGCCAACATAACAATCTGTATGAATTGTTTAAAAGCTAAATCATTTCCCAGGCTAATTGGTTAATAGTTTCCTACTCCAGAGCTGGGCATGGTGGTGCATGCCTATAATCCCAGAACTTGGGAGGTTAAGGCAGGCAGATCATTGTGAGTTCGAGACCAGCCTTGGCTACAAAGTGAGATCAAGGTGGGCCTGAATTGCATAGCAAGACCCTGTCTCAAAAAGACCAAAAAAAAAAAAAGTTCCCTACTCCAGGCAACCACCCTGGATCCTCCCCTAACTTCCCTATCTGACCCTCTACCTTTTCTCATCCAGGAATGAATACTTGGCACAGTTAAGGGTATCCCGGACCCAGTTCCTTGCTTTTCTCAGAGTCCTATTTGATCGACCAGTATCTATGGTTTATTGATTGATAAATACTTTGACCATAATTTCTGTTAGGAATATGTATCTCCAAAGGGGTAAATGAAATTATGTGAAAAATTGTGTGATACATGACCTGGCTCACAGATCACACATACACACACACTGAATGAAAAGAAGAATGAATTTGTGCGTTAATTACCAGAAAAGGAAGAACCTTGATTTTCATTCTACTCAGAAAATTATTCTCCTTCCACCTTCACTCTTTCTATAGGTTACAGTCAGCAGTTTCGCAGGTTTCAACAATTCTTAAATACCATTCTAGTTCTTATTTACTTCTTTCCACTTTACGTGGATGAAAATTGAAATCCGGCATAATTTTCCAACTTCTCTAAACAATGTCACCTTTACGCATGGGAGCTTTAAGGGATGACTGGAAAAATCTTTTGCTCAAAAACATTCATTTCATCCAACCGCCACAAAGCCTGAAATTCTACCATTAGCATTTTAGCCATCTTTAAAGATTGAACTAAGGCTTATCAAGGTATTTCTCAAAGCCTACTCTCTATAGGATAGCAGTGACCCACGGTTGCCCTGAGAGCCTTCAGGCTTGGCTAAGGCAGTGGTAAAAAAGAGAGTCTAAAAGAAGCTGAAGGGAGACTTGGGACTTGCCAAAGATACACGTGGTCAACTTGAAAAATGTGCGACTGGCAAACTATGTATTAAATTGTCCCACTGGGCCAGTTATACATTGCATAATACTGAAGGACAAAAAGCGTAAATACTAACTGATCATTTCATTCAAAAGAGCTTCCAACAAGAAAGCCAGACCCCTTGATGCTGTCATATGCTAAATAAAGCTAAAAGTCTTTCTTGTATTGATGGTCAAGGGTTTTTCAACTGGATGGATAATAACGTTTTGTACTGATCTACAAAGTGAGATTCTAAAACAAGGCTCAAAATACTCAAGGGCAAAAATGTCACTGGGATTGCATCTATTCATATACACAAATGGGCCCCACGGTTTGAGTTAACCCTAACTGTGGAGCTCGGCGTCCCTTTGTCTTTGGATGTGTTTCTATCTGCTGATGGTTGAATTTAGTCCATCTTCACATTATTTTGGGAATAGTTGGTGCAAGCTAAACAGCTACTAGAAAGACTTTACTGTTTCCTCCTAAACATAATATAATATAATCTCCAAAAATTTGACTGGCTTATTTTGGAAGACTAAAATCCACTAAAATGAAGCAGTAAGCTTTTAGAAAAACGGGGGTTGAAGTTCTGGTTTTCTTTCAAATAGCAATACTTATGACTTGTTAATTTCCAGTGGATGATGACTGAATGAGGAAGAATTTTTCCCATCAGAGTCTAATTAATTTCATTGTCTTTTCTCTGAAATTTATTGTATTCCACTCTACCCATCGGCTGCCTGTTTTAATTAATTTTGCACAACTTTCAAAGGTTTTGCTTTTGTGCCTCTCTGTTTGATTTAAGTTCCTTTTCTTGCAAATAAATAAATAAATAACTATCAAAGCTAATGAGGCTCTGAAGATTTGAGATGTAAATATCATATGCAGATTCTTTTTTTGGGTCCCAGCTCAGCAGAAGACCAAAAATAACACTTGGAAGTTTAAGAAATCTCAGGCTCCCCCCCCCACCTGGCCTCCCTCCAAACAATCTTTCTGCTGGCATTTTCAATGATTTGGCAAAAAATAAAAAATAAAAATAAAATAAAATCATGCCCCATACACCCAAAACCTCAGGAGCCATCTTCTTTCAAGAATGGCCCAGATGTGTGTGCAGAGGTGCTGTTTAAGACTCTTCCCCATTTGGCTGATTCATGTCTGTCCTGAAAATATTTCTATAAGTGTCTATGTGTACTCTGTCTCTCTCTCTCTCACACACACACACACATTTTCATAGATTCATAATCACAGTTTCACACATACACTCTCATACTTATTTACAAAGATAGACCTGCAACTCGCGTTTTACTTGTGTACTCATATGTGTACAAGCTTACACAGTTATGAATACATTTGCACATAAATTCAGACATACGAGTGCGCGCGCGCACACACGCACACACACACACACACACACACACATTCCCAAGACATGCATCATGCTCCAGTCAAGCTTTCCAATTTCAAATCCATGTCATGTGCACCACATTCTCCAACATCCTCCCAAAAGAGATCTCTGCAAGAAATTCCAGGAGCCCCCTCCTTGTGGGTATATCACAGAGCTGCCTGAGGCATAGTTATTAAACTGTATCCAAACAGCTCTTCCATTGTGCAATCTGCTTTTGCCTGAGATCTTTGTATCCTTTACTGAGAAAGTCTGATTCATTTCCCAGAAATTTTCATCTGCTATTAATCTTTCAGGATATAGTTAGTGTTGTGATATTTTCAGATATTGTTTTCGGGCTGTGGGGGAGGGGAGGGCGGATTTCAAGTGGCTGTCCCCTGGCAGTTTCTGAGATTACTGAGTGCTTATAAGCAGCTCAGAACCGTGTGACAGCATTTCCATGCAAGGGACTTACAATCATGTTTCATTAATTCGACGTGAATGAAGCCTCATTTCTGGCCTTGAGGAGCTTAAGATTTATGTGAAATTAATAACAGAACAGATGTCTTCACAATTTGGTTCCTCTGGAAAAAAAAAAAAGAACCTGATTACTTTGAAAACTTCAATGCTTAAAAATGCAGACCCAGGGAGTATTCACTCCAGGGTAAAGAGTTATGCCTTGATATGGTCCACATCTCAGAACTAAGTGGAATTTAAATGTCAGATTTATATTAAATAGTCATATTCCCCATTATGACATATAATAAACAACAGCTTATTACTTTCATTAGTAAGATGTGTTGGACATTTAAACTAAAGCTTTGGAGATAAAGCTAGCACCTCGTAAGCAGGAGGTGCCGAGGAGACCCAGGGGACGTGTGGGGAAAATATTCAGGCAGCCTGGTTTTTAGCTTGGTTCTGATAATTTAATCATCGATGCCTCATAGGAAAACAAATTGCATCTGCTTTCACAAAACTTGCCACTTCATAAAGAAGTTGAGCTGTGGCCTGCGGAGGGACGTGCCAGAGGCCAAATGCTCCTATTCCACAGGACACTCTAAGTCTTGCCTCTTTATTTTATTTTTCCCTCCTGCCTGAAGTCTCATTCCTCTGTCTAGGCTTTGATAGTTCTAGATGTGTCTCCAACTGCAGGTCAACTCTCCTCTGGGCATAGGTATGACCTGCATCAGTGAGTTTTACTTCACCAAGTTCAAAGGGGGACAATAGAATAGAAAGATAATCATGGGGGACATGGTTCTGGAGGAAAGGGAGAGAGCAAAAGCCCCCAAGTACAAAGCCAGGCGTTTCTGCCCTCTAATTAAACCAGAGAATGAAGTTTGCAGGGGACAAGTGTGATAAACGGCAAAACCCAAAGTTGGCAAACTAGGTTTCAGAATTTGTTCCCCCCGAAAAGCTGTCATGATTGTTTTCTGTACTCCAGACCTTCTGTTGACCCTGCCTCCTCCCTACTTTCCCCAAGGAGGAAACAAGACCACTGGACCAAATGATGTGAAAGCTCTCCATTTAGACATTTTCCATTTCATCTAATGTTTTTACTCCTTTGCTTCTTCTCTCTTCCCACCTCCCTCTTCTCTAAACTGGAGTGGAAGCTCCACAGTTGTCACCTTTGTGCATTGATCCAGAGATGAAAGTCAAGAGAAGCTCACAAATGTTTTGTCCTGTGCTGGCTCTTCCTGATGGTGTGGCTGCGGGTGAGACATGTGGCACCTCCAGCCCTCTGACTCCTCATTTGAAAAGGAATGGAATGTCCTCTCCTGGGGCTGTTGAAAGAATGGCAGGAGCTGATGCACACAGCTTGGCAGTTATGGTCAGGAATCTTGGCCCTTTGTAAGCATGGGATCTGTATCCATGGATTCAACCAACTGGGGATTGAAAATACTAGAAAAAGTCTGTATCTATACTGATCATGTGTAGGCTTTTTTCATTATTCCTTAAACAATATTGTATAACAATGGTTTTCTTCTCAGTAACATTGTTTTGGGTATTATAAGTATTCTAGAGATGATCTAAAGTGTACAGGAGAATGTGTCTGGGTTCTGCACTAAGTCTTTGCACTGTGATATAAGGGAGTAAGTACTTATGGATTGTAGTATCAGAGGGTAACCCTGGGACCAGTCACCTCAGCAGATACCAAGGAGACTGTTTTCACAGTTGGGGATGACAAACAATGATCCAGAAGGAGACAGAAGTGTCCGGGAATGGCAGCACTTTGGGGAACTCTGCAGCCTGTCTCAGTCCCATTGATCCTGTGTAAAGAGGATGATCAAGGCTTCTCTCCTCACTGATGCGGATTTTGAGCGCACAACAGGGAAAACAGTCAGGGATGCAAAGGGCAAGACCCACCAAAGGTGGGGGGCAGGTCAGAGTCAGGCCATTATCACCTTTGAGGCCAAATGCTCTCTGTTTCTCAGGACACTGTGGCCCGGGTGGCAATGCTAGAGCAGCCACCTTTGCAAGGAAACCAGGAAAGTGAAGTTTTATGTAAAAGCATCTAGGTTTGTGTTGAGCACACTCATATGTCTGAAAACTCTTATCTGAGACTGTTGGGACCAGATGCTTTTCAATACTTAGTTTTCAGATTTTAAAATGCTGTAATGTGACTGCTACTTATTACCAGACACCCCAAGTAGAGTATGGAAAAAAATATCACAGTCAAACCCATTAATATTTCTCCATCAAAAGAGACACACTAACAAAGGATTGTGAGTCATGGGACTCATGAAGTCCTTCTCTTCATGGGACCTGGGGAAGACCTCACCACACTGACAGAGGCAAGGGATGTGGGCCTTGGGCAGCATTGTCTCTCTGTAGAGCTTGGCAGCTGTGGTTGAGATCTCATGACTCAGTTTCCTGCACTAGCACCACCCACTCTGGAGAAGCTCATGGGAATCATGAGGTTCAAAGATTTCCTAACTGAAAAGGGCCATGTTGATCTCTTTGTAAATCACATGATAAGACCACCAAATTCAGCTCCTAAGTGACAGAACCCAAGTTAAATGGGCTTGAACAAGACCTGCTAAGAACAAGTTACAGGCTTACATGACAGAGAAATACAGGGAAATCTAGTCAGGATCACCTGAAGCTAGGTTCTTCATGAATGATGTCCCCAGAACTCAGTTTTTCTTTATCTCACTGCTTCACTTGTAGTTAGTTGTGTTGGTTCCGATGAGCTCTTTTCTCTCATGATAGCAAAATAGCTGCTGGAAGCTTCAGACGCCACCTTCCTAGGATTGAGTCCCTTGGAAAATATTATCTGTTCCAGTGCAGGAGTTTCTGTAGAAGGCATTAGGCAGCTTTGTGGCTCTGAGGGAGTCACTTGCTCATCTTAACGACTGTCAAGCCATCAAGGCTCACCTAGAACTAAGGGTAGGTTTCTACAGGTCCCATTTACCCAGACTTGAGAGCAGTGTAGGCTGAATGGAGGTTGTGGGTGGTGGTGAAATCGCGGATGTCTGTTATCTTCTTTGAACAGAGCAGATGGTAAAACCAAGAAAGGAAGTGAGACCTGGCAAAGTCACACAGCACATTACTGGCAGTCAAGGCTATTACCTAGAACTGTCCTGGTCTGGGATTCTCTTTATTATCATGTGAGCTGTCAGGAGAAGTGGAAGCTGGGATTCACACTCAGGTTCAGCTGCTCAGACATCTCGGGAGAACCTGAGAACTGAGAAGAACCATCTCCTGCCATTGCCTCTGTCTCCTCACTCTGCAGGTTGTGCTGAAGGAAGAAGAGATGAGAAGATCCTCCCTTACACACACATGCATACGCATACGTGCACATACATCACGAATGAAGACTGGAGCCCTCTGCTAGCTCACTTGTTCTGAAGTCACTGTGATTTATCTTTTCTTCTCCTGTGTCACCCATCTCTCTGGGTAGATCTCTAAGGCCTGCACAGAGATAGCACTCAATGTGTTGCTATTATTATGATCATTGTTGATACTCTTGTCATCTTAGTTCTGTGATTGATTCTGCCTTATTGTTGCCTTAAAGCTGTGAATTTGCCTTGAGGTACAAATGACAAAGGATACAGGTAACCTAAATCACCACACAGAAGTACCAAGAAAGCTAACATGTTAACATGAGCCAAAGACTGAATTGAGCAAAGGCATAAGAGTATTGATAATTATTAGTGTACATAACTCTTTCCAGTTTGCATCACTGCCTTTGTTCTTAAAAACCAAAACAACCTTGTGAATGATGGGAAATTAGTTCCATCTACAGATGAGAAAACTGAATCCCCACTACCATCAAAGAGACATTTATCACAGGTTTTCCAGTTACTGTCCTGAACAGTGTAATTGGGCTAGGACTTGTGTCTTAGCTGAAAATGTCTTCTATTAACCATACACATTTATGCATGCAGTACACACATGTACACACGCATTTGTGCTAATAGAAATAGACACAAATATAGTGATGGATTGAAAAGCCCACAAAGGCAAAACACCCACAGACCTTACATTACTCATCCCTTGAGTTAACTTTGGGACACAACTATTTAATCCATTTACAAAGGAAGACATATTCCCTACCCACCTGCTACAATTTAAATATGATGTGTCCCACTCGAGTTTAATCTGTTAGTAGCTTGATCCCCAGATTGGTGATGTTAAGAGATGATGGAACCTTTAACAGATGGGGTCTTTTGGGAGGTGGTTAAGTCCCTAGGCCTGCTACCCTTGGAAGGGTAATTAATGCTGCTCCTGAGGGGTGAGTTTCCTTGAGAGTGAGTCATTATATAAGAATGAACCTGTCCTAGAGTCTCTCTCTGCCATGTAACTTCTATCTATTGCATATGCCTCTGCCATGGATCTACATGATTCAACCAGAGGGTCTTTGCAGAGGAGAACCAACAGGGGTACACAGACTTTTGGTCTCCAAAAGTGTGAGCTAAGAAAACCTCTTTTATTTTTTAAATACTTTAAGCATTTTGTTATAGCAGTTGAAAATGGACTGATACACTCCTCTAATAATTCCATTCCTGGCCCTTCTTTCAACACCAACATTTCTTGGACCATTTTCCCATCTCCCACTTTAATTTACCTCAACTGTGACCAAGATGTTTCTCCTCCCTTACCAGTAACAATACTATTCAATTCAGTTAGGATTTACAGATCATCCAGAAGGTATTTATTATTGTCTTTATTTTACTGGCCAGGAAACAGAGGCTTAAAGAGTTTAAGTAATGTGTTCAAAGTTGTATGGCTAGATTCAACCATTTCCTTCTCTCACTCTCGGTCCCTATAGTAACCTGTCATTTGATTCTACCAATTTCCCGTTTTTAAATCATGAAAATTAGTTGTTCATATCCTAACCTTGAAAACAGAGGAAAAAAATTGATTCTTTTGGTTCCCCTCCAAGTCGAAACAATGCACGCATTCATTCAACAACATTACTGAGTTCCTACTACTATGTGTTAGTTCTCTGATGCTCACAGTTTGAGACCTAGCAGTCAGAGAAGAAAAGAGAAAGGAGAATAGACTCTAATAGTCAAAGTATAATTGCTTCCCAGAATGTTCAGGAATCAAGCTAGCACTACTGTATGTACATCCCCATATCTCTATTTATAATATATCTTTTATAGAGAGTACATATACACCTAAATATGCATATATTTTTATTTAACTAAGTGATGCATGTATATGATAAAAATAATTTTAAATTTATGAAGACTGTTTCACAATGTAGCACTCAGCCACCTGGCTTGTCCCCTTAGAGACAAGGACTTCTTTCTTAGGAGTGTATCCAGAGAATGTAAAGCATGTACTAATTAAATTACTTATTTGTTCAGAAGCTTTTAAATACAAAGTATAATCAAAACTTGTGATATTTGCCAATCTGATGAGCCAAAAACCAGCATGAAATTTTTTATGATTACCCATTCATATTCTCAGCCCATTTTTCTGTTTAGTTATTTTATTTTTCTTATTGATTTATAGGAACTCTTTATATATTCAGCATGCTCACCATCGGTAGGATATGAGCCACAAATATTTTTTCAAGTTCAATTTAATTTTAATGTTTAATTTCCTTATAGGAAAACATTAGATTTCTGGTTTTTTTTTTCAATCATTTTGAAAATTCTCCCCCATCCTGAGATTATTTTAAATATTCTCTGTATTTTGTTTAATTCTGCTATGTTTTAGTATAGGTATAAAAACTTTCATGTGGAATCAATTTTGGTGTGAATTGTGAGGTAGTGATCCAATTTTTTATCTTTTTCCAGATAAGAACCCACTTTTCCAAAAAAAAGTTTACTAGGTGAACTTTCTTTAACTCATTTATTTGAAATTCTTAAACCTTTGTCACAGCTGATATTTCAGCATTCTTCATCTATGTCCTGGTTTGGAGGATACGTAATGATTTCAAGCTGATCATATCACTTCATACTTCTTGTCGGAGTCATTTCGCACAAAATGTGGATGACACACAGGAAACCGTTTTGATGAAGAACTAGGAGCATCAGTGCTCACCAAGCATCCAAGCACATCAAGCTGATGCTCTCAATAAAGCACGCAGCTTTGATTAGCTTTTGGTTTCAGCTACCAAGAGAAAGAAGTTTGAATAGCAAAAGAGAATGCACAGCTCTGTAAACCAAAATGTGTAATGTAAGATTTGAGGTTTTCTTCATCCACCGGAACTCGTCCTCAGCTAGGACTTGAGTTTAGCTCCTCTGCTGCTCAGATTGAGGTTGGGCCCCTATTTGGTGCATTGATACCTCTGGGGTCTGCCTTAAGCTTGAGGTGATTTTAGGACCTGCTTCCCACAGGGGAAAGCCTGGGTGCTCTTTAATCTTCTTAGAGCAAAATCCAGTGAGCAAAATTATAATTTGATATGGCTGCACTTAACCAATAGAAACTCATAAACCGTCTTAGCATCATAATGCATTGTGAGAAAGAATCACTAAGTCCCCGGGAACATATGAGAACCCCAGGTTTCCATTCATCTCTAGCTTTATACTAGGGCAGCATATTAAAGTGATTTCAACTTCAGAGCCTAGCTCCCCAAAGAATGCTCCAGTCTTAATTAAAATGTCAGTGAAATACAAAAGTGCATAAGGGACATTCTCAGAGATCATTCCTTTTTAACTTCTGGAAGGCTGATTGCTTGTGGAACTCATGGGCTCAGGCACAAGCACAGGCACCCAACTCATCTTTCTTTTCTGTCACAAAGAGCCCTTGTCTAGACTGCTTTGCACCCCCACAGGAATCTGGGGGGAAGCAGCTGCAAAGGCCTGTGGGAGGCTTCTCTGAGCTGAGGCTCCTGTTAGCATCACCGGATGCCCAGCTCAGAACTGTCAAGGGGTTGAGAGGAAGTGTCAGAGAAGGAAACAAGAAAAGAGAATCCCAGCCTCAGCCTGGTGAGCACGGACTAGTGAAGAGAGAGTGATAAGAGAGACAAGGGACTTTCTTAAATTCAGGCGTCAACCATACAAATACCTGTGGAACCCGACAAGTGGCATAACCAAGAATGTGAGGCAGGGAAAGGATAAGTAATAGGGAGTGGAGGGACTCAGTGAGCAGAAAGTCTTCTTTCAGCAGCATTAGCTGCTATTCCATTTTGAGATTGTTTACATGTGCAATGCAAGCCTGGGTCTCACTATGTCGTCTGAGTTTTCTTCGAACAAATTAGAAATCACATGGTTAAGATTTGAAATCTCCTGATTTCATATTGGCTATGTATTAAAATTTAAAACCTTTTGGGGGTCAACTCTATGACTGCAATAAAATATATGTGGATGAACTCTGGCCTTCAATTTTAGGAAGGGATTGTCAGATCTCAGACTTTTCACTTTCCTCACTTTTAATATTCATCCATCTATCCATCCATTTATCCATTCATCCATTTATTCATTCATATGTCCATCTGTCATCTATCTATTCACTGAATATGCACTAGTGTATCCAGGTGCAGAAAATGTGAGAAAAAAGAAGCAGAATCTCAGTCCTATCTTATCTCCAGACCCATTCCAGTCCCAAAATATTTGAAATAATATTGTGAGCATGATTTTCAAATACAGGTGAGGAAGCAAATGGTAAAGTCTCAGACCCATATCAGCCTCCACATTGCATATGACCTTAAGCCATCGCTGTCCCTTCTTTAGGCTCCCTTTTTCCCCTAGCACAGGCTGAGAATCTTTTAGGAGACTAAGTTGTCATAGTGGCCATTGTCTTCTCAAAAATGACTCCTTGGGCTACAGTAGGAGGCACTATTGTCAGAGGGGTTTCACCCTCTATCCCTTGGCAATGCCGCCTTGTCCTTATGTATGGTAGGTGGGGAAGATACTTTCAATAACATGTGGAAACAGGCTCTGCCTTTTAGGTAGTGGCCTTCTTGCTGTTGGTGTGAGGACTCTGGGGAGATGCTAGCTCTACTTGTTCCTTGCCTGATCCACTATACCTTTTGAGGCAGGGACTTTGATTTCTCAGTTCTGTTATCCCCATGCCTAGCATAAAGATTGCATGCACTATGTGCAAGCTTTGTAAGACTGACCAGTGGAGAAATCAAGACTAGAGAAGAGGAGGCAGTAGTCTGAAGTCTCTTCCTCTCTTTTCCTCCTTGTTATCTTCATACACACAACCAGTCACACACACACAGGCACACACTCAGATTGCAGACATACATACACATATGGAAATAGACACACTCACACATATATAGACACTCACAGACACAAAGACAAATGCATAAACTCTAGATAGCACACACACACACAGAAGCACATACATGTACTCACTCATACTCCAGATATACATACATGTACACAGACTACCATGGCTTGAATATTTTTGCTCTTCCAAAATAGAAATCCTAACCTCCAAGATGATGGTTTTGAGACTTGGAGCATTTAGGAGGTAAGCAAGCCATGAAAGAGGAGCTTTCTTGAATGGGGTTAGTGTCCTTATAAAGGAGGCAGGAGAAAGCCTTTTGCCCATTGTACCACACAAAGGTACAAGACCAGACCAGACATTGGTCCCTCCTCAGACATGGAATCTGCTGGCATTTTGATCTTGGATTTCCCAGCCTCTAGAATCTTTTGAAATAAATGTGCATTTTTTATGCATTAGTTTAAGGTATTTTGTGATAGCAGCTTAACTGGACTAAGACACAGACACATGGACAGACAGACATGCACAAGCAAACATATATGCATAGATACATCAATACATCCTTATATCCTCAGACGCTGGTATATCAGATACAGGCCATATGCACATGTGTGTATATAGATACATGTACATATAGTTATGTGCGCACATAGACATGTACACACAGACACATGTACACATAGATACGTGCACACATAGACACAAGCACATTCGTGCACACTCAGCCACTTGCACAGGCACACATGTACGTGCAGGCATGTACATGCACACACACACACATACACACACTCACAAGGCCTCCTAAACTTTTCCTTGCCTCTGGGTCCTGGAAGTCACAAACTCATGGGCAAGTGACCCAGACCTTCTACTCCAGCTCACTACTCATGTGTTACAGGTGTGCCCTCCTGCACATGTATCAAAACTATCCTTATCTTCAGGGTTGTTCTCAATATACAAAAAAATATTTTTAAAAAGCTGTCCTCATAAAAAAAGAAACTGTCATTTAAACCAAGGTCTGGGCCTTGGGCCAAAGAAAAATCTGGGAGCACATTTCTACTAGTGGGAGAAAGTTCTCTGTCGGTCTTGATATCCCATCTTTGAGGAAACATCTCCCCGCTGGAGGAGCAAATAGGGGACCTGCCCATGCGTGGGCACATCCATCTGTGATCTTGGGGTGAGCAATAGAAGAACATGAGCTCCTAGGAGTCTAGAGGTGCAGCCCTACAGTGCTGCTCCTGGGCTGTTTGCTGACGGCCAGGACAGTGCTCTGAGACCTCAGCCACCTGTCCTCTCGGCGCCTGTCTCTCTGTGTTCACGGTTTCCACTTGCTTATCTATGCCTCTTCCCCCTGTGTCTTTGGCTGTGTGCGTGCCTCCTGCATTTACTCACTGCTCTGGGGCCGTTAAGGTCTGTTTTCTGATCATCCAGCCAGGGGGCTTTTAGTCAATTGCTTTTCAAAATTTATGACTCTGCATTGTCTCCAGCAGATAATTTAGCCATAATTTAACATTTGTGTCTTTTCAAGTAACTCAGACATTGCTCTTTCATGGGGTTAGCTGCCCTCCTTGGAAGGCAGGGACCGGAGAGGCATGCTTGGCTTTGCTCAGTGTTTGTCGGAGCCTGTTGCTGAGAAGTAGTGTACATTTCATTCATCTTATCTGACTTTGCAGCTTTTGATCAATAGCAGAATGTGTGTTTTTTATCCACCAACTAACCAAATGTATTCAACAGATTATACATTAATTTTACCATCATGACATCGTATGAACTGATAATCCACCAAAAAACGCTTTAGATTTCTTAAAAGTGAATTTAATTATAAGTAGTCATGTGTGCTGCAGAATTATAATTATGGAAAGTCATGTTCAGTAAGTCTGAAATGAGAGATTATATTTCAAAGGCTTATTGCTGTGGAATTAGAGGACCCAATTTATTAGTTGTAAATGTGTGATTATTACAGCTTTGCTTAAACACACACACACACACACAATCACAGAGTATTCTAGCTGGATTTAATGCATATAATCTCTTTGACAAGAATCATATTTTGCACCAAAAGCTGCCACACCATTAATTTGTTTGTGAGGCAGAGACAAGCAACTAATCTTTGTCTTCTGATCCCTGAAGAACATGATTTCAAGTACTATGCTTTGTGTGTGTGTCTGTGTGTGTCCCTAATTCCCATCCCTACAGAGTGATTAGAAAGTGGACATGGATTGAAGAACAGACTATTGTGGTTGGGAAAGAAAGGGAGAGTCTCATGGAGGGTAGGCTGGGAAGCTCAGAGGCTGTGAAAGACTCAGGACTGAGCTTAATTTGCTCACTGCACATGCTTTGTTGAGCACCCACTGAGTCCCAAACACTGTACCAAGTACATTCCATGCATCATCTTTCTTAAGCCTCTCAGAAAGATACCTTAAAGTGGATATAGGGCAAACTTATTTTATAGTTGGGAAAACTGAGCTTGGAGAGGTTATCAGGCAGCATATCACAGGTTCTTAAGCACTGGAGGCCAGACTTGGCTGCAGACCTGTGTGTTCTGAAAGCCTTCCCCCGCCAGCTTCCTCTCATTTCACACATGGACTAGCAGGTTTTCTGGAGAGAGACAGTGGTAGGCAGCATTAACTGAGGCAAAAGAGTGAGTTTAGGGAACCACTGGTGCTGAGTTAGGGTGCTGGGGGTTGGCACTGGGGAAGGCCCAAAAGGGTTGAGCAAGATTTGGTAGTGGTGCCATTGCACTGGACCCTGCGTGAGAAGTAGGTTTCTTCAGGGAGAAGAGGAGAATCCTGGCAGAAGAGGAACCTGTGAAGCAGGCAGCCTCTAAGGAGCATGAGGAAAAACCATGCTTACAAAGATGGGATGAGAGTTTGGGGGCTTAAGGGGAGCAGAGAGGGGTGATTCAAGGCACAGACAGGAAGTTAGCCTGGAATATATAAATGGTACAGAACTTCCAATGCCAAGTTCAGAACTTAGATTTCTCTGTAAGCGCTAACATGGTGGTTAATGTCATAGGTGGGTGGTACTGGGGGAAGAGGTGGACAGTTCATTTATCTATGGGGCCATGAGTGATACAGACCTGGTAAGGCTGTATAAACCAGAAGAAGCACACTTTGTCCACAAGGATGACTGCTACTTGGCTTCAGCCTCCTGGGGACAATGGGAATTTGTTAAGAGAAGCTAAATATAGAAGCCACTTGGTGAATGGGTCGTACAAATAGTCCAATCCTCCAGCTTCTTCATCTCTGCCTTTTGGAACTGCCTTCAAGAGGACAAACCTAGATTAGTCTGAAGGAAGCCAGAGCCCCGGTGCAGCAGAGCCAAGTGGCCCCAGACATCCCAACCTGGCCCTGAGCAGCCCTGGCTGACCCAAGGGTCCTACAGAACCCATTGCCTCTGAACACTCCATGGTGGACAAGTGCAGAAGAACTAGAGCATCAGACTCTCTGCAGGCCTGGCCAGGAGGTGCAGAAAACCAGGCAGGAGTCCTTAGGGAGATGGGGACACGAGTCCTTCTCAGCCTGGAAGAAGGTGGGAATAGAATACCGACACCCCTTTCGACTAGCTAAGGAGAAGGAAGAAGGAAAGGGGGTTAGGAAAATCACCAGGTCCAGGCCACACTCAGCCCCTGCACCTCTGCTCCCTCTGCTTTGCCTGGCAGCTTTCCATGCGTTTGTCCCTCTGCAGGTCACCCGTGCAGCACACATTCATGTTCTCGGCTCCACGTGGCTGTCTGGGTGGCCTCCTGGTCCACTCATCTGTCCTTCCAGGTCCCTGGGGAGGCTTCCTGAGCTTGGAACTCATGCACTCAGCTCTTGTGTGTCTGGAAAGGTGAGAAGAAGAGAAAGAGATGCAAAAGATGGGAAAGGAAGATGCATGATGCAAAATGCCCTTTCACCGGAAATAGCCACAAATAGAGAGGCTAAGGGAAGCTTTTATTATGAGATTTCAACTAGGGGCCAGGTGGGAGATGCAGGGACACTGGTTTCTTTGACTGCTGGCAACAGGACCACACACTAGCAACAGGGGATTGTGTTTTCTTCCTTTCACTTTTCCTCTTCTTATCTGTGGAAGAGGCTGGAAGTGTTAGATCCTCCTATGGCGTGCAGGCCATGGTATCTGACGCACAGCAGGTGCGGCCTAGATGCCAGCAGGAATGGCCACAACCCCACATGACCCTATAGTAATCAGCTAGGGTCTGCTGGGTGCCCTTCAGAGCACGCAAGGACAAATCTGCCCATGATTCCTGCCTCAGGGACCTCATCACTTGCTGCCTGGGCTCCTAATCCAGATTCCCTCTGAATTTAGTTTGGGCTCCATACTCTTGGGCGTCACAGCATTGAACAAATAGAGCAGAGGCCTGGTGTGTGGACTGAGTACAGCACTGCTGGCCACGAGCTGGTAGAGGCTGGGGAGTGGTTCTAATGGCAGCAGGTAGGCCGGGATGGTCTGCGTGAGCTGGAGACACTGGGGGTACGTGGAATCCCCAGTAGAGAACCTCACCGAGGACAGAGTCAGAGTGAAAAGTTCTTACCAGTCCCCGGCTCTGCTCAGGATCCTGGACATGAGCAACAATATCTGCAGCTTTTCCAACCAGACGCTGTTCCCCAAGTCTGTATTTTTCATGGGGCATAGAAAGCAGCTCCGCCCCTCCTGTGGGGGCTGAGAGCGGCGGCATCTCTGTCGGGACACAGCTGTCTTCTTCATCTGAAGGTTCTTGCAGCTGCTGCAGCGGTAAGGACCTCGTGCAGCAATCGGCTCGCACTCCCCAGCGCACTGCGTGGCTCCCCACTGCCTGCAACAGGTAATCTGAAGGTTCGAGGTGGGTTGTGAGTGACCTGGGAGTGAACAGGAGCCACCACTGCTCAGCTCCAGCATACTGGCCTTCAGGGGTCAGATTTTCTGGTACTTTTAAAGAGAAAACTGGAAAGTTCTCCTTTTGTTTGGAAGCCTCAGCTTGTAGAAGCAGCACAGGTGAAGGAGGCAGCCCGTGGAGCGCCCCCTGCGGGCGGACGGTTCACTCCAGGCTGGAATCCGTGGCTCCAGGGCAGTGGGGATGAATTGAGGGTTAACTTTTTCAACTGCACCCACAGCTGGTTTCTCTCCAGCCGCCCAGTCATTGCTGCTCACCTGAGGGAGCCCCAGCATGACTGATGACTGAGGCAGACGTGGTACTGCGCCACTCAGGGAGCTTGTCTTAGCTGGCTCCAGACTCACTCACCCCTTCCAGGCCCTTCAACCATGCCAGGGGCTCCAGCCCTGACTTCCCTCAGTGTTCTCCGTGCCCCACTTGGCCTGCAAGGCTCCTCTCCAAGGGACCCCTCCTCTGGGAAGCCCTCCTGAGGCCTCCGAAGTCCTGGGGGAACCCTTATCACATTCTTTCTTATCTTGGGGGACTGCTCAGCACCTGCAGTCCTCCCAGCAACCTGCAGGCCCCTCCGTGGCCTGGTGCGAGCTCAGCTGTGACCATGTGGGCCTTCCAGAGGTGCTGCAGGAGTCAAGGGGCAGGGAGGTCTTTGGAGTGGGATGGGGATTTCTCCTCTGCTTCCCACCCACCAGCACGGAGGCTGGGCATGGGCTCTTGGAGATCTGACTCGGGGCTTCCTAGGGGCTTAGAAAGGAGGGGCTTCCTTCAACATACTTGGCACACACAGGGACCGTGACCAAGACCTCTTCCCAAAGATGCTGACACTGCCCACAGGTGCACTTTACAACCCCCACCCCGTTTCCAGGTCTCCCCCAAGTCCTCCCTGCCACCTGCCAAACATCCCACCCAAAGTCCCCGTTGGACTCTGTGAGGGAGGCGCTTATTACATGGACTGAGTAAGGAAGAAGAACACACACCCCACCCCGATTGGGTCACCAAGCAGGGAAGCCAGGGACCATTGTTGTTGGCCAAGAGTGGAACCTGGGCAGGAACAGAGGTCCAGATCTGGAGGTTGAGCTCCAAGCTCATCCCAGGGAGATGCGTGCCCCAGTGGTGGCTGGGAGGGCGGTGGACAGTAATCCAGCCTTGCCAGCACTCCAGTTAGAAGGGCGAGAGGGGCTGGGGTCAGGGATGGCGGTGGCGAGGAGAAGGGCTGTGTCCTGGCCCGGGGAAGGGCCGGCTGTGCTTACAGGAAAGGGGATTGACAGGATTCTTAGAAAAGCGAGAGCCAGGGCTCATGGGGCAGAGGGATTGGGGTCACCAGCTGGCTATTGGAGGTGGTGTGCGATTTCCAACCCTTCAGAATTCAGGGCAGGAGCACTTTGGGGCCTCAGCTAAACTTAGGTTCCTGGACCCCCGCCGACCTCTCACTGTCCGTCCTCACCATCCGTCCGTCCTAGTGCTCACTGTGTTCCTCAGTCGGTGGGACACACAGTGGGAAGAGAGGCTTAGAGCCATTCATCGGAGATATTAGAGACCCCAAGGGGTGGGAAGTGGACAAATAACCGAGGTCAAGGCCACTAGTTTCCTGTCCCTTTCCAGGGTGACCACTGAGGGCCATGGGTTTCTGGTGACTGACTTGTGTGGGGAAGAGAAGCCCTCCAGACTGGAGCTGGTGGCCAAGTTCCTCCCCACGGGATGAATGAGATCCCCCTGCCCAGAGAGCACAGTCTTGCTTCCCGCCTCTGCTGGCCAGCATGCTGTCCCCAGCGTCCTCTCCCTTCCTTTCCTCCCAATGCACCATCAGGGCTATGGCCGCAGACAACAGGCATGAGATCTGGCTGACTTAGGCACAAGAGGGCCCATTGGAGAAAGGTCAGGAGTGGAGGCAATGCCAGGCAATGGGGCAGGTGCCAAGGGCAGCACCAGGCCCACAGTATGGGCGCTTCTGTGTGCCATCTACACTCATGTTGCTGAAGAGGTCAGGAGTGCCACTGGTTTTGCCCAGCCTATCACCATGTGCCCACCAGTTAGGTGAAGGAAGCCTAAGGAGTCTTTCAAGGCCCATCCGGTTGCTGGAGAGGGAGGGTAGGAACCCTGGTCCATCTCCCAGACGCACCACTCTCTGTGAAGAGGAGGGAACCTCTAGAGGGGGAAGCAGCTGATGCTTGTTTTCCAGACCCCAGAATGTCCACTGTGACCTTCTCTCACTATTCCCAGAAACAGTGGCCTCTGTCTGTTCTTCAAATGCAACAAGCTGCCCCCACCTCAGGACCTTTGCTCTTGCCATTCCTCCTACCAGGAACATTCTTCCCCTGACCCTGCACATGTCTGGGTCCTTTTCCTCCTCCAGGACTCACATCAAATATCACCTCCTGCAAGGAGCGCTCTCCAAAACACCTGTCCCCAGACAATCTTGATCTCACCCTTCACAGGCCTTCTAATCATCTTAAATCACCATGTTTGTGTGCTTTGCATGGCCCTTGTCCTGTTGAGATGCAAGCACCATGCAGGCAGTGACTACGGTGAGTCACTTTCCAGGCAAATAAGCAGATAAGAGCAAGGAGACCTCCAGAGAGAGGATGCATTGGCCCAGGATGCCCAGATGGATCACTGTGATGTCACCAAGGTGTAGAAGCCAAGCCACGCCTGCTCCAGGACCCAGGGTGGCATGAGGCGGGAGTGGAGACCCCAGAACAAATTTCCTGGGTAGCCTTGAGTGAGCCTCTTACCCTCTCTGTATCTTACTCCCTTTCTGTGTGCAGGGGTGATCATCCCAATAACATGTTCTCAGGGTTTGTTTTGACAGTCAGACGAACCAGTACAGTAAAGTGCTTTGAAGGGTCCAGACATCACAGCAGCACATGGCGATGAACACATCTGTTACTACAGTAACTTCTGTGTCTCCCTTGCCCCTGATTGATGTACCAATACCCAACCTTTCTCCACTTCAGTGGGGACAGAGCACAGGCATAAAGACAGCTATCAGAAGGAGCAGCCAGAGGGAACTAGGAGCATCACGTGACCGCGGGTCTGTGGTTCCGGCTCCACTAATAGTTCGGGTTCCCCATTTTGAAATCGGGAATGCCGGCCCTGCCTACCCTGTCCCTCTTTTAAAATGGTCAACAGTGCTAACCAGTAGTACATGAGCTTTGTAAGATGTGCGGTCAGTGCTGAATTTATTACTAAACGGGTACAAATACATCAGCAAAAGACCCTTTACGGGCGTGTTTCCCAAACTTAAAACTTCCCAGAGTTAAGATTCACATGGGATTCGGGCTTAAAATGTAAGCTGTGTGGATGCATCTTTCCAAATACTGATTCTTTAGTTTCTAAATTAGTCTCGGAGTTTTAAAGAATCTGCTCAAAATGATTTAGAAGCTGAAGGATGGGATGTGATTGCGCATTTTCACCACTAGATGGAGCTACAAGCACAGAGAAATGTTCTGACTTGGGTGGCAACGAGCCCTGAGGCTGCTTCTCCCATAGTGACCACCAGGTGGCGGAACCTCTCTGTGCAGGAGTGGCTCCTCCAGCGGAATCCGCTTTCTGGGGATGTCCCTTCCCTGTTCATGGGGTTCTAGGCCCGTAGAAGGAGCTCTTCCACTAGGGAGCAGGCCAGTTGTAATATTTCAGGGTGATGAGCATCCAACGCTGTCCCTGCAACAGTTCCATCTGGTAGTGAGTTTGGTGCTTGCTCTAGGGAGAGGCTTGATCGCTGATGCGTGCGATCTGCAGGGAATGCATCATTATAAAAACAGTGATTCATTATTAAATGCCTCTGCATTCATGCCAGGCACTGTTACGTAAAATACTAATGGTCCATAAGCGTTAACAGAGCCTCACTCCAACCCTGGTTGATCTGGTTACTACGATTATCAGACAAATAACGGAAGCAAGGCTTCAAGAGGTCAACTCATCTGGAATCACACAGTCAGCACTTGAATGGATTGCAAGGGCCCCGAATCCAAGAAGACTCCCTGGGGGTGAGTTTTGAGCCAGCTTTGAAGAGGGAAGTGTCAGGGATTTGATCACTGAGCAAGGGGGAGCCAGGGAGCTGAGCGCAGTGAGCAATACAGGGATGCTGGGCTGGCGGATGCTGAAAAGAGACAGATGACAGAAGGGCTGGGGAGCTGAGAGGAAGAAGACCCTGTGGCTGAGGAGGCAGCAGTAGCTGTAAGGAAAAGACTCGATAGACTGAGCTCCCTGCGTGCTACTTACTCTCTGTGTGTCCTTGGTCAAGCTGCTTAACTTCTCTGGTCTCATTTTCCTGTCATCTGCTGTCCCTCGTCCTTCCGGGGTTCATTAAAGCCCTGGTTACAGGGCCTGTGTGAAGGTGCTTGCCACAGTACCTGGCTTAAAGTGAGTACCCATGGGTTGATTGCTCATTTTCCCTTATTTTGTGACTCAGGCAAACCATCTCTGTGCTTCGGTTTCCTCCATTATAAAACAGACACCAACCTGAGCACCTGTGTAAAGGAACTGTGTGGAAATTAAATGTGTACTGAAGACCTAGCATCACACCTGACACTCAGCTCGTGGCCAGTCTCTCTTCCACGGAGAAACTAGCATGAAAGGGGAGCTGGAACCGTCCAGATCTGACGTGCTGGTTAGCATTTTGTGCGCAGCCCCTAACATGCCCAGGGCCCCCATCTGTGGCTATGCACTGGCCTGGCCTCCCCCTCCCAGGGGAAGATCAGCCTAGAAAGGCATTGCCAACAAATACATGCGCTGCTTCACGCTCCCTCCTCTGGGAAAGTATCGTCTGCACCTTCTATGCATGGGGACAGTGCTTCGACCTAAAGAAATGAAGATTTGCTGGGAATCCATGGACCTGCAGGACTGTCATAGTTGGGACCTTAAAGCAGACAGGAGGGATTTGTAGGTTTGCTGGGGGGAGATTGCGGGTCGGTCCCTGTGGAAGGCGTGTGAAGGCAGCAGGACTAAAGGGGAGCTGGGTGCCCTGTGGCCTCAGAACCTCTCATGTCACCTCAGCTAGAAACTAGAATTGAGATGCCCCAGAGGCGCTCCATAACAGAGAAGGGGTGGAGCCTTCACATTCCTGCCTCAGCTGGCCATGGGTAGCTGTCCTGGGACAGTCAGGCCTTGAGCCAAGGAGTACTCTTCTGGGCAGTTCCCAGCCTGGGGAACCGGTCCTCCAGCACAAGGAGGTCTTGGTCCAGAGACATCCTTTCTGGTGGCAAAACTCAGCCTGTCCAGCCACATCCTGGAGCAGGTCACTCTCTGCACAGGTTGCTACCTAACTCCTGATGACCCAGGCTTCCTGGGGAAAATTCAACAGCAACAGGGTGGCTGTTGTCCCTTTATCTTGATGCCCTGGAGGCCCACACAAGCCTTGTCTCTACCCTGACATATTATGCACTCACTGGTGCCAGGGAAGGAAGTTCCACCCAAAAGTACAGAAAATGCTGGGTTCTCTGACCGAGACCATCATGGAGATTTGCTGGTCTTGTCAACTGACTACACTTACCCTGAGGGCCGTGTCTGGCCCTGTGGGAAATTCATGGTGGACTTTCTTAGATATCACATCTGTTATCTGAGCACTTTTAGATACAAATGATGAAATGCAAACTCAGATTGTAGTAAGTATTAAAGGGCTCATAAACTGAAAAACCTAAGGCTGTGTTGGTTTTGCATAATGCTGGATCCAAGGTCTCAAACAGCACCAATAAACCTTGTGTTTTGCTCCCACCTCCACTCTGAGGCAGGCATTTCTTCCTGAAGGACGGTCAGTGGGCTCCTATTAGCTATTTATCATCATCATGGCCCCAGGGCTCAAGGTCCCTCAGGCCTGACCGCCACAGGAAGAGGGAGGAGTAGCCTGCTAGGGAGAACCACACTTCCTCTGAACAGCAGGATGGAGATGGGGGCAGGGAGCCCATACTGAGGACGGCTCTCCAGCCCCATGCTCTGTCCTGATGCCCTAACGGACTAGGAGCCAAGCAGGAGAGCCAGGGGTGCTGGGCCAGGGCCGGACCTAGGGACTGAGCCATCCAAGTGGAGGAGGTGGGGAGAAGGAAGTGAAAGGTCACATGTCCCCCTTGCCCAAGCTTGAGTCCATGAAAATGGTCCAGACAAGGTCAAAGGAGGGCTTTGCCTGTCCGATGTCTTCCTAAAGCCCCTTACAGTAACAGATGACTCTACCTACCTTATAGACCCTGTTAGACCTTGTTCCTCCTCTTTCCTGTTGGGAAATTTCACCTAGGCCTGAGTCTAAACTTTTCTGACTGTTGATTACACACGAATAATGCTGTCCTTAGACTCCTGGAAATCTAATGCTTTCTCTCCTGCATTGACTCCACATGAAGGAAAGGGAAGATCCAGGGTGCAGTTTTCATTGACCAAAGCGACCCCCTCCATAGTCCTGGCCAGACCCTCCAGTGGTCCTCTGGCTTTTCCTTTGAATCTGGGTACCAGCGCACGATTCCATCTCTGGTTACCATGGCTGCCCCTCCATCTGCCCACACTTAGAGAAGAATCATTCACACCTCAGCCATTTATTCAGCCAACAAACATTTGCTAAACACCTACTTGCTCATTACTCCACTCTCGGTATTGGGGACACAGTTGATATTCTAAGGCCAGAGTCAATAGAGAAGGAAAAAAATTAAAGTAATAAAGTTGCTTTGGGAGCACCTTTAAGGTTGCTGCCAGAAAGAAAATAACACAAGAGTGAATCCTTTGGGAAAACCATCAGTCAAAATAGCCTTCGTGGAGAAGGTAGCATTTGGATTGGGGCCTAAAAGGTGAATTTTGCAGGCCGAGTGAATATGGAGAGTGGCCTCGACTGGACACAGCTAGGGAGATGGAGCTGACATTGCTACAGCAAGAGCCCCATAGGCTACAAGGCCAGGCTCCCTGCCCAGCTGTGCTCAGCTAGAGACTGGAAAGGAATGGTGGGTTCAAAGGCTGGGGGCCCCAAGGCCCTGTAGCTATGGGCCATCAACTCACCACACTCTACTGTTAAACAGCGAGTTCTTTCTTCAAGAAGATCCCAGCAGCCACCCACTGTGGTGTTGAAACAGGGCCGTGGTCCTTCAGGAATGGAGGGAAGAGCAGAGTAGCCTGGTGCAGAGAGTGAGGGAAAGTATGCTGGGAGAGGAGTCGAAGTCCTGCAGAGCACTTCCCCCTCATCTTCCACCCTGCCCTGTTGTTATGGCTTATAGCTAGAGCCCCCCAAAAGCTTCATGTACTCATAGGTGGGGCTTTGGGGAGTGATCAAGTCATGGCAGTGGATGAGTTGGCTGTATAAAGCCAACTGTAATATTGGGAGGTGGAGACCAATGGGGGTTGATGAGCCACTGGGGACTTGGCCCAGTGGGGATATGTTTCCCTCTCTCCTCCCTTGATCTCTCTCTCTGTCTGAGTCCTGCTGCCATGTCATGAAGGTATTTTTCCTATGCTATGCCAGCCTGCCTTGGAGCCAGTGGACTATGAACTGAAACCTCTATAACCTGTGAGCCAAAACAAACCTCTCCTCATTTAAATGGTGAGTATTGGATTTTTTGTCCTCGCAATGAGGAAAGTAACTAAGACACCTACTCTTTCCTCAGACTGCATGACCAGATGGCTCCTGTGGTGAGCATTCAGTCCAGGAAGAGATCAGAGGGAGGGAGGATGGTGGAAGTCACTTTCTCTGGCTACTTCATGCAAGGCCTCTGCTCTGTGTAGTTCTCTCTTTTTGGGCTACAATATCTGTCTCTCCTGGGCCTGGGATGTGCCAGTCTTGTGCTTCTGGCCCCTTGGCCTTCCCTGAGCACCACTCACATGCTTTGGAATTAATCCCTTGGTCAGTAAGCCATCCTCAAGTTATCCTCTTCTGGGAGGAAGGGCCATCTTCCTCCCCTTGGGCTCCTGACTGCTATGGAGAGGCCATGGCAGGCTGAGAAGGCTGAGGGATTGTGGTTTTATTCTGAGAATCAGAGCTGATGGAAGGTTTTAAGCATCCTCAGCCTTTGGAGATCCCTGGAGGCTGGAATTCCTGGCTCTGGGTTGGGGCTCCAGGCTGGAAATCTACGTCCACTTGCTTTTCCTGGTCCTGGAAGGGGCTTTGCCTCACTTCTGTTGGGGCTGTGTGGCCTGGCACTTCTGAGCTTCTGAGTTCAAGGGGCAGAGACAGAATGAGGCAGGACAGGGACCCCAGGAAGTCTTCACTGACCCCTGTGATCAAAGTTCCTGGATTAAGAGTCATGAGGGCAAGAGCTGAAACTCAACCCTAAGAAACAAAAACAAAACCTGAAGTTGAGTGAAAATATTCAGTCACACATTAAAAATTCTGGTTCCTTCTGGCCAAAGGCAGGGCTAGGGGCATAGTCTCTGTCTCTGTCTCTCTTTTTCTTCGTTTTGCTCCATTTGGTGACCTGATCTCAAAGGTCACCTCTCCTTTAAGTCAGCAACTTCACCTCCAGCCAAAAAATGCAGTTGCATCCAACAAACTTCAAAGAAAGTCCCCAAATTTATCACCCAGGAAGTTAGTGACATCCACTGAAACCCACAAACCTGGAGTTGGGAGAAGGAAGAATAAGGGGCAGTGAAAGACAGGACAGCATCTTAGGAAGACCTAGAAGGCAGAGGGCCAACACCTCCCTAAATGCCCTGCCTTCTCACGCTTGGGGTTTTGCATTGCCATTTTGAAGGAGGACTCTGTTACTTTCCTGACTAACTCTATTTTGTCCCTCTAACCTGTTCTTTGGATGAGTCCTTCCCAGTGGATCTCAAATTCCAGGAGCAGAAGCCCTTCTGGGTCACTTTGTGACAAAGCCAAGACTGCTTCCCACCCCAAATGAGAGCAATTATCTCAGTGCTCTCTTAGTGACAATGACTTTCACAGTGCGAGGAGGACCTGGAAAATCCAGACTTGAGGTCACTGACCACATCTGGATGACTCTACATTCTTCTGGCAGGGCCCCTTCCTCTGCTTCTGTCCTTCCCCCATGTAATCCTGAGATTCGTGCTGACACTCCAGAGAAAGGGCTCAGCACACTGGTGGCCCTGCTTTTTCCAGCATGGCTACACTAAGCAAATTCCTTTCCTGTGTCACCACTGCCAC